>VUQJ01018847.1:35071-46683 GCA_015108635.1 Andinoacara biseriatus | reverse complement strand
ATAAGGCGTCACATCTGATTTGATTTTCATCCCGCGTGCCTAAGAGAGGGTTACTGATTATCTGACAAACAGAAAAGGTCAGTTTATATGCCAATTTCATTATGATGTACCATACTCACAGAATTTTAAAAAGAAGCACTTCTGTTATCTGTTAGCAGTAACAGTAACCCAATTTCTATATTCACTGTTTTGGTTCAAACCAAAATCATTTTATTCCTAGATAAATATCATGGGAAATTAGCCAAAATAATGGAATTGGTATGTTTTTGAATTCTGTATATTATAATGAAAATTAATAACTGCAATAAATTCTAATTTGATTTTTTTTTTTTTATCTGTTCAGGTTTTTATTACTGTTTTATCATTAATTACTTTATTGAGTTCCCTGCCTACTGCTGGTTAGACAAGAGAAGAAGAAGTACAGAAGCCCAACAAGTGGACCGAACCATCCACCATCACAGCATGAAGGGAAGAATGGAATGTAATTGTATTGATTTTAATTATTTTCCCTTTGTATTCATGATTGAATCTGCTAGTATATACATGTACATACAGACAGATGCCACGAACCTCTCAACCCGGCATTTCTGTGCTCATGTCAATGCCAGAGGAAGAGTTTGGAACTCAGCAAGTTACGCGTGACACATGCTTGATGAGGGCTCCAGTGGCGTAATTGGTTAGCGCATGGTACTTATAAAGCAGTAGCCTGTGAAGCAATGCCAAGGTTGTGAGTTCAAGCCTCACCTGGAGCATTGCTTTTTTACCTTTCTGTGAACAGGCAACACACAGACACACCTTTTGTCCTCCTGAATATTAGTGTGTATGCCCCACAGAAGAGAGAGAAGAGAAAGAGGAAGATTCACAGATGAAGTGAAAGAGGGAATGCAGCAGGTTGGTGTGACAGAAGAGGATGAGAGACATAGGGTGAGGTGGAGGCAGATGAGCTGCTGTGGCAAATCCTAAAAGGAGAAGCTGAAAGAAGAAGAAGAAGAGTTCTCATTGCCTGGTAGCTAAAACGCCACCACTTTTAATTAAAAAAGACACAAATTCACCTTTGTAACAGCTTTTCATGATTAAACATATTAACCTACTTGTTGTGTTTAGTTTTTTTATACACATGTAAAAAAGGGTGAATATAAAAAAAAAAACATCCATTTGCGACTGGAGTGCTTTAAAGGCTGTGGTTTCCAGAGTGGTAAACAAATAGACAAAATGGCAATTAAGCCACCAAATACTAAAGTAAAAAACATATTTTACATGAAAGCAGTTTCCACAGACGTTAATGCCAGAAGCTGTGCTGTAACAGTAAGGCACGCTGTCCTTAGACTTCATCTAAGAGCATCCAGTAAGACAAAACTGCTGGGTAGAAAAGTACCAAAAAAAACCTCTGCTCCTCCACCGTATCTGTTAGGTTGTGCCCAGTGCGACTGGGCATTTGATTAGCCCAGCTCGAGCTCAGTCACACACAGATCAATCATTAGTACATTGTTCTCCTTGTTCTCATGCACATTAACATATTTAGTCAAACTCCTGAAAGCTTTCATGCATGGTCTTTTGTACATTAAAAAGAAAAATCTGGAATACACCAGTCTGTATAAAATCTTGAAATACTGATGGTTTTATCGGGAGACGTGCTCCTGTTCAGCCGTTAGCTGCACTGCTGCACAGTTTCAAACATCCCATCTTATCGCTCGCGATCAGGGCAGAAAAAGTCCAGCTTAGATTCCACCCGCTAAAATTCAGAGGAGGTGTGCATTTAGGTCGTACTTCTCACAGAACTTGTCTGTGATAGGGATGCAGGTGAGGTACTCGCACCAGTCGCACTTCACAGGGTAGACGTAGAAAAGAACGGCCAGGGCGGAGAGCAGACCCAGGAAGATCAGCAGGAAGACGCAGATTTGGACTCGCTTTCGGTACATATCGGAACGACCAAAGCTAGGGGTGAAAAAAAACAACAACAAAAACAACAGCAACATTATTTAGTCCTTAAGTTAGAAGGAAGTCAAAGAATCTCACAGCAGTCAAAGGTGCAGAAAATTCTGTCCCCAGAGAGTGGTCATTGTTTTACATCAAACTGCTCAAATCATCAAGTGCAAGTAGAAGGTTTTAGTTATTGTAACATCTAATCATTGTTCTCAGCAAGTGTCTATCTTTCCTGTCAGATGCCATAACATCAACAGATTAGGAAATGAACTTATTACCCAGGAACATAGTTTGGCATCAATTTTGAATTAGCATTAATAGGATTCTACTAAATCAAATTTGAAAACACCTTGAAATAAAAGATTCGTTTGGTTTAATGAATAGGCACAGCTTACTTTCTCTCTGCAAGTAATGTCATTAGTTCATTTACAGAAAATAAAACTACAGCATACAGCATATCGACTGGAGACAGCAGGAAACAGCCAGTCAAAGGGGGATAAACCCGGCTCAGCCAATTGCCTTGTTTTCACTGTGTATGCTAAGCTTAGCTAACTAGCTAGAGCTTAATATTTGGGTTAAAAAAAAAAAAAAAAAATTTCAGTGTCTATGAACCAAACATGAACCATTCCTTTAACTCTACAGCGTTGTGCAAAAATCTTGAATCACCCTTCACTTCCTTATAATTTGCTTCCAAGCAGTCAGACTTTCTCATCATGTTTTAAAGTGGGCTTGAGTAATAGTTCTCCAGACTTTCTGAAGGTCTTTCAAAGTTCTTCTTTAGACATTGGCTACTCTTTCCCTAATCTTCAGTCCTATATGTGACCATTTTCAGAGGAATGCTTTTTGTTTGTTTGTTCAGTAACTGACCTGAACTTCAAGCATTAAAAAAAGCACCTAACTCAAGGGATGGACCACTCCTGTGTCGGCACATGACAGACAACTAAGCAAAGAACCAATTTTAAAATGTATCTTTGGGTACTTTGTTACTAGCAGCCGGTCATGAACAGTTTATTTACATTTCTTTAGCTAAAGCTATCACAGTGTGACTGGTATACACTAAAACAGTATTTTTTTTCACCAACAAGGTGATTCCCAAAGAGCTATTAGCTGAAAACTTGACATATCTCAGTTTATGAATGACAACAGCTTCATTTTTCTGCATGATAATGATCTCAAACACACTGCAAATGCATTAAAAGCATACCTGGATAGAAAAACACACAATGGAACTCTATAAGTCATGGATTGGCCTCCGCAGAGCCTGGACCTCAACATTATTGAAGCATTGTGGGATCAGCTTGACAGAGAACGGAACAAAAGGCAGAAACATCCAAAGAAGAGCTTTGAATGTCCTTCAAGAAGCCTGGAGAACGACTCCTGAAGGCTGCGTAAAGAAATTACAGGAAAGCTGCCTAGGAGAGTTCAGGCTGTGTTGGAGGATAAAGATGGCCATAACAAATAATAACTTTCATGACGGCATATTATACAGTATATTTGTTTTTGCCTTATATGCTGCATTTCCATGTTTGCACATTTCAATAAATCACTGAACATATTTCTAGTTTTCCTAGCAAAGTATAAAGAAATGAGGGGTGACATGCACTCTTAGGCCGGAATTGTGCCTCTGTGTCAGGTCTTTGCAGAGCTTATGGAGCCAGCATTTATGCCTGTGCGAGGTGCCTTGTGTGTGTAATTACCCTGTGGTCGTGTCCCCCTAGTTTTTTTTTCCACTTTGTTCATTCCTTCATGTCCATTCCGATGGTTTCAGCAATCCCCCTCCAGGAATTTGTGACATTTGTGTCCTTATATTGATGCTATGATTATCATTCCTTATATTGAGATCATGATTGTTACTCTCTCATTGATAAATTCAAAAACTCCGGGGAAAAGTAGCCAGAAGCGTACATGAGGAATCTGAGATGCTGAACCGGCCAATGAGAATCGTTGTGGGCTGCATTGACCTGACATGTAGTTACATTTTTCAGGAGGTGTGAGTCAGGTTACGCTGTAGGTTACGTCAGATTCGGAGGGGTTTCTGGTTGACAAGTATCTTCACTTACCTGATGTAGGGGAGGAAGGCGAAGGACAGGAAGAATCCGGACACAAAACCACAGATGTGGGCAAAGTTGTCAATCCAGGGAAGCAAGCCAAAAGAGAAGAAGAACACAGAGATGGCCAACAGCTTAGCAAACGCCCGCCACGGTCGCTCGAGGATCTGCCAGCTCTGAAACAGCTCCACAAAAAGACATGCCAGGATGCCGAACTGGCTGCCAGCAGGACCCACCTGGGAGAGAGGGATGAAAAAGATGAATACAGGAACTGATAATTGCACACTTATCCACCAAATGAAAACAATATATAATTTTTTGGTAACATCTTTTATTTGCTTATTCTATTTAACACTTTGGGGTTCTGCTTGGACCTCTGCTCTGTATGGCAGAAAGATGGCAGAGGCCAGGTTGCCAGTGATGCCACTGAGCATGTAGATGATAGAGATTCTGAGCCAGCCAGCCAACTTCTCTATGTCCCTCAGTACCGTCATCTGGAACAAGACCGACACCAAGCAGTGCAGGATTCTGCAGAGAACAGGCAATGAGTTATTAATAACATTGATCCAAATCCAAAGTGAACAACAGTTTCATGGCTGCTGTAAATACTGAAGGGAGGAAAGAAAAGTGCAGTCACCCGGCATGAAGAAACAAGGACAGCCAGAGTCGAGAGAACTGATCAGGAACCGCTGGGTTGAGGAACGGCAGCAAACCACACACATCATCCATGCAAGCCACCTGTAGGGCAACAGGGAAAAGCACAGTCATGATCACAGTAAAGCTCTGCTGCCACCCTGTGGAGGAACATGTCAGAGCTGAATGCAGTCCACAGTCCATTCTGTTCATCCTTCTGCACAGGCTCCAGTGGCGCAATCGGTCAGCGCGCGGTACTTATATGACAGTAATCTGCAGAGCAATGCCGAGGTTGTGAGTTCAAGCCTCACCTGGAGCAGCAGAGTTTTAAATCAGCGGTGCCTTACTGAAAAGGAGGGGGAAAAACATGCTGTTAAATGGTTGCGTGTGCTGTTTGTCCTACCTGTGAGCAAAGAGTAGCCTCCTCGTGGAAGTAGCCATGCATAAAGTCACAGTACTCTCTAGAAGTTATTTCACATCTGCAACACAAATCAGGCTTTTAAATGAAGATTAATGTATCACTTTAAGATTTTACTCCTATATATCATCTACGTAACTGAGTGATGGATCAATCCTTTTTTTCATGATATCATAAATTGGACAGCTACTTTGTTGTACTGTTGCCGAGCACTCAAAGGGTATTGAAATTTCACCCCGTTCCCGTGGCTCCTTCAGCGTTCAATGACACTGATCCTTACCGTCCTTTGGTTCCAATGCAGCAGGGCCGGCCTGTGATGGTGCAGTCTATGTGGGGGAGGTTAGTGTGATTCCCAGAGCTGAACCTTGTGCAAACCTACAAATCAAAACCAAAGTGAAAGTTTCCCCTCTGATTACTGGTATGACATTTTAAAAAAAAAACTCACTTAAATACAATATTACATTAGTCTCCTTTGTAGCCAGTGTTCAGAGACACTCTCACTGCAGCATCTCATGTAGTACTGTTTACAGTTTTTTATTTAATTTTTAATAATAATTTTTAATAAATGCAACATTTTCTAGTTTCTGAAAACTGGTCATCTGAACGTGTGGTTGAAACAAACCAAAGCCTAAATCTAACCCGAGGACCTGCTGGTTAAACTGCTAACATGTAAGTGTGCTTACAGGCCAAGAGGTGATGTCATCCGGCCACTCATGCGGTGAAACGGAGGCTGGCTCCAGACAAATTCTGCAAAATCAAAATTTACAAGAAATTACAGTGAACACTGCCATCTTCTAGCAGAGCGACGCAGCTTCAACATCTCAGCACACACATGAATAAAAATGAAGTCTGTTCAGCAGACTGTTGTTCTTGTCTGAGTTACAAGTCCTTTAATCCAAAATTGTGCTAAATTACAAAATTGTAAAACAGAATGATGCTAATCACAGTTTGTTGGTGAAGCAGACTGCGGTGTATGTTACCTGGGGTCCTGATGGCAGACTGCACCATGCTGCCGGAGTTTACCGTTCAAATGAGGAGCACTGGGGTGCTGAGGCCACTTTACCCACACAGCCAATGTGCTCTGCAGAGCCAGACAGAAGAACAACAACCATTCCTGAAGATGCTCCCTGTAACAATTCTATTCAGTATGCACTGAAATTATAGCAGAAGATTCTGGGTAACATCTTACTGCAGTGTGTTATAAGCAGAGGTTCTATAAAAGCACAGGGTGCCTTAAACAATCGGGCTGTAGTCAGTGGTATGACTCTCAAATCTAAGCTGGTTTCACTGACCGAACACTCCTCCTGTAAAGTCTGCAGGCAGCCGGAGCGATCATTCCTCACACAGCAGCCCGATTCTCTCTCAAGCGCTCTCTTCTCCTGGATCAGTCTGTGGATCTCTTCATCTTGACGCATACACGGGGAAAACTTGGCTCCCAGGTGAATCAGTGCTTCCTGCAACAAAGCAGAGATGACATTACAACTCTAAAAGAAAAACGTCAACTTTAGAGCCTCGTTAATCAGCCAGAAACATTTACCCCTTTACAGTCATTACAACTGAGTTTAACAGCAATACAATATTCATATTCACAGCTTTTATTATGAATATGATTTCATTATGGAATACATTTTGGAAAGTATTCGTATGAAAGTACCCTAGTGTGTTAAATACTAATACAACAATTCCTTTTTTGAGTTATGTGCTTGTGTCACGTGCGCTCAACAGCAACGAGTGTTCAAGTGTTACAAATGAATACATGGGCAGATTATTTCTTTAAAAACACACCCACCTTTAATTTTTGTGTCATTACATGATTTTAAAAAAGTCACCTGATCCTCGACAAGTCTTAAAAGGAGGTAGATACAACCGCAGATGGACAACAACACATGACATCTTACACTGTGTTATTATTTATTTAACAAAAACTGAGCCAAAACACAGAGACAGTGTGTAAAAGACTAATTACACCCCCGCTGCTTCCACAGAAATTAGCAGCCAGGTGATGCTGATCAAATGCATTTGATTAAATGATCATCAGCAAGAGCGAGCACCTTTTTAAAAACACAAGTTTTGGCAGTTTTCTTTCATTATGTCCTGAGATCTAAAACCTTTTTTATGACTGTTTGAAATTTTTCTGATATCATAACTTCAATTTTTCAAAATAATCTGACCTACTCTAACGCTATAGCAGTACCTCTTGAAAGGGCCGTGGTGATTGTCAATCACTGACTCAGACACCTATGGATTATTACATTGAAGCTTTCCCATTGAGACCATCACACTTATGAGCTGAAAAAAGCAGTAGTTTGAAGGTAGAAGGGGGTCCATAAAAGACTGAAAATACTTACCGAGCTTGGACCCACCCAGAAGTTTTGTTGTTGCACAAACTTAACGTTTTCATAAACCCCCTTGTTCCTCAACACCTCAAAAATGAAAAGTAAAATATTTTATTATTCAAAAATTCATAGCAAAGTAGCAGTAAACATTATAAAGGTTGTACAGTTTGCTTACCGAGTCTACGGTTTCGTGCTGTGAGAAGCCTATAGGGGCAATACCGTAAATGGTGACGGCCAAAATGGTAATGAGCAAATGGACGCAGGTGATCCAGTAAGTAAAAAAAGGCCTGGAGAGGGAAAGACTTTTACATTTAATCAGTTATAGACTGCCATTCGTCGGAGTAAACAGAGTCTGTCTTACCTGTGATCATCCATGTCTTCAATCTGCCGCTTGACATAGCTGTCAATGCGTTTGCGATATGACCGGTTAGTGAGACGACCGACTATGCCCAGCCCGTACGGCCTCTTCTCTCTGGCAAAAAGCTTCTTAACTGGAACCACGATTCTTTGACCCCGCTGCTGATGGCTGCTGACACTCACCACCTCCTGCTTCAGACGGACTTTGGGTTGGACCACAGAGCCGTCTTTTGCCTTCCGCCACCCTCGCTCTAAGGGCCTGAATCGAGGAGGAGGGAGTAGTCTCAGTAATGAAACTGGTTTCATGTGTGCATATGAAAGATATGGTATAAAGCCTACATCATGAGATGACTCCTCTCCAGTTCATTCCTATCCAGAGCACTTCCGGTGAGCTCACTCTCATCCAGCTCTTTGATAGCAGCCTCTGATGGAGTCTCAAAAACCTCGTCAGCATAGCTGGACAGCTCGTCCTGCAGGCCATCCTGCAGAGGTGAAAACAGCGTAAAACAGCGTATGTTCAGACTGCAAGAAGGTGCTTTTAATTAAGACATTAGTTGCTACAGTTACATCATTTAAATTAAGCTCAATAAATGTATTTTTTCCCGCAGAAATCAGAACATGTGTTTACTACATTTCGCATAAACATTTTTACTTCATAAGTTCTGTATGGCTGCAGGCTGTAGAATCAAAAATAATACAGCAAAAATTAGTTATACGGTAGCTAAAGTAGAGCCTTTATCGACTGACTTTATAAATCTTTAATTTAAAATGACTGTCACAGTGACTAAAAGCTTTGCGAGAGCGTGCCCACTGCTCACTCTGGTAAAGAAAGAAGTATCGAGCTCATCAGGGAAATCCACGGTGTCATCTTCAAAGAAACTAGGAGGCATGAAACTCCGTCTGCGACGTCGCCCGGCAGTGCTCTCGCCTAACGTCCGGCCCTGAGAAACACAATCACACATTGCATATATCATCATTATTATCATAAACCCACACATCAGACATAGATGGGAGAAATTTCTAAGTCATGTCAATAACAGTGCCTTAATAATAAAGACATTATTTTACATAGTGTTCTGCAGCCATTGCCAAGTGAAAGCTGGTTTATATTAACATTATTAAAGCCTCTGCTTATAGAGTGTCCTGAGGGTGTCAAATACTACTAGTTTAAATCAGTGGGTGAGCAGGTGGCCAGAATGCAGCAGCCTGGGTTGGAGTCTGTCTTCCCTTCTCTCTCCCCACTTTGCTGTCTATCGTCACTGCTTCACCAGCCAATAAAGGCATTAATGATAAAGCAAAAGCTACTAGTGGCACGCAAGGCGGTACACTAGCTTCATGAGAATGCTCACATGTGGGCTTTTGTGTGGAGCCTTGTGGCGTCACATTTAAACACAAACAAACACAAAAGGTTAGTGTCCCTTTTTTTTTTTAATGTCCAGGATTAATATTGCAAATAATTTAAGTAAAAAGCTCTTTTACCTAAACCCCGTGACACCCCAGGAAGAGAGCAAGCTGTTACTTCTTAATTATGGTGTGAGATGTTTATGAAGCATCAGTGGCTTAATATTTAAGCTCAGCTCTTTCAGAATATTCTGAAAATGATGCATCAGATACCAGAGCATTTGCTGAGTATCACAGGGACCATCTGCTGGTAAAACTGCCACAGGAATCCCTGTCACTCTAAAGAGCAGTGTGACTCTTTTACATATGTTTGTTTCTGTAGCTTGTGGTTCATCTAAGGACAGTCACCTGCTGTAAAATATAGGACTTGACTTTAATCCCCAACAGGACAAGCTGATCCCATGTATTACATAATATGACTGTGTACAGAAAAACCCATCCAAATAATTTAAGTAGGAGACAAAGACACATCACAATGTAACAAGTGTCGCTTTAATGTAGATCAAAGTGCATATGTGGGCTTTTAAGCTTTTAATGCCAACAATTAGGACCCGTTGCAGAAAAGTTGAGAAATTTACATTGCATGGAAATCTGGACTGGCAGCACCTTAGAAGAGTTCAAAGCAAAGCAACAGCATATTATGTTGATATATTTTTCTTTTTTCTTTCTTTTTTTTTTTTTAAAGTAAAGCCTCCTGTATAAACAAAAAATATACACCTTCATTAGCGCTGCTGCAGCCTTGAGACTCATGACCGCGACAGACTCCCGCTTGCGTCGTCGTGGGAGCCGGTTGAGGGCAGAGCGGGAGCTGGAAAATGAGCAAAGGGATGCGGTGCCGGGTGTCATGGGAGTTTGCGGGGCACTGAAGCCGTCTACTTCTTCCACATTGCGGAAGGCACGACCCCGAGCCAGGGGGTCTACGATCTGCACACAAACACACCACGCACATCGCACAAGTGTGTTGGTTTACAACAGCCTTTTTTTAATGCTCAACTGTCATGACAACCAGAACAGGCAAGAGCAGGGATGCACATCTAAACTAGGGTTAAACTGATGCATCTGGTACTAATTAGATTTTGCTTTCTGTGTGCTTTATGCCTGACATCCTCCTTTATACAAAAATCAAGCCCCAAATTATATATGAACTTGCTAAACCAACTGCTTTTTAAGTTGGCAACATTTAGCAGGCTATGCTGATATGCTATGAGCTTATACATAATTTAAATGGAAAAGTTCGCACTTTAAGCTGTGCCACAGAGTAAAATGAAGTGTCAAAAATACGATTTTAAGCAGACAGAGTGTCCCTTTTAAAAAAAACATGAGCAAGTTGGTTAGATATCGTTCAAAATTATGTTTTAGAGAAACAATTTGGGGAAGCTGCTACTATAAATACACATGCACACCCTTGAATAAACACTTGTAAAGTTAATCAGAACTGCTGCAGCAAAGCATCTGATGTAATCTGATTATTATGCATTGATATAACTGTGTAATCATTAATAACATCAGTGCTTTATCTGTTCGACAACCATCAATTGAACCCTACGAAAGCTGACAAAGCGTTAAAGCAAGCCCAAAAATCACATGTGAAATGAAAAAAAGAGGAAAGAATGGGGGAGAAAATGTGATGAAAGAAAAAAGGTGCCCATCTTTTTCTCCATCCCGCTAATGTGCCCCCCTGGAGCAGGCCTACCCTCTGCATGCCATAGTGGTGATGACTGGGGTGGAGGGGTGGGAGGTAGAGGGGAGGAGGGGTCTCAGTGCTGGCCAGGGAGAGATTGTCCTGGCTGTGTAGCTCCATCTCCCTCATCACCTGCGCCTTCAGACCCCCATACAGATGACTGCAGTGCTGCAGGCTCTTCCTCCTCCATCGCTGGGTGCTGTCGCTGTCCTTGCTCACCCCAAACCAGTCGGCCGTACCCCTGGGGGAAAGGACAAACTCTGCTTTGTAAAAAATGTAGCGTTTACATTTAGTTTCTTGATTTTTATGTAGGACTGGCTTGTCCGAAATTAATCGGGTTCATCTTGTCACAAACAATAACACTTAACAATGAATGAGGATGAAATATGGGTTATGATTTGTAAAGCCAAGCAAACATCTGTTGTGTAACACAACATGTAAGATGCTCTTCTCCTTATTTTCCCTTTTTAACTCTGTCTTATGTGTGCAAGTTTGATTGCACAGATGCTCGCCGGGATGACATACACTTATTTCCCTCTGCCAGAAGATGCAAAGCAGATGTTGCTTCCTATTCCCAGAGTAGATGACACAACATGGCTCTTTGTTTATGACATTTCAGCTCAATAAATGTGCACTCAGGCCCCCTTTCTCCAAGAAACCGTGTCCGCACATCAGGCTGCGTGTTAACCGATCAGGCGGGGGAGGCCGATCTCGGAGAGACTGTTTAGAGAGCAGAACGTTTGGTAATAAACACTTAGCCCTCATCATCAAGAAAAACACCAGCTGGGGAAGCCTTTTAAGGATGCACAGGGTGG
>VUQJ01018847.1:13781-26720 GCA_015108635.1 Andinoacara biseriatus | reverse complement strand
CGTTGGTCCTGACAGAATAATCTTAACATCTATTGGATTCCTTCAACCTTAATTTTATTGTTCCCTAATGGGAAGCATAATACAAAACCTATACTACAGATGTAAAAACAGCTGTTAAATATCAACACAAACCATCAGTGACAGCAGAACATGAGCCTATAAGAACCAACAGCAGTTTAGTGTTATCCCTTATCAAGTAAAATATCTGAATATTGCCTTAGATTGCCAGATATTTTGTGCAGACATTCATGGTTCCCAGAGGATGGGTCTACTGACTTTGATGATCCCCAGACTCCTCTGCTACCACCACGAGGTTTATATTTGTGGTTTTGCATGAGATGTCTAGACTAGTGTGAAATTTTGTACAGATGTTTCTCTCAAGATAAATCATTAGGCTCAATTTTCTACTTTGGTTTATGGTAAAAACCTGCAAAGCTAATCACATCCTCGTTAGCTTGCACTCTGTGTTTTGTCTTTAGTCCAGCAGATCTCTTAAAGACTTTTTAAAGATGATTATAAATGCCTTTATATCCATATTGGCAAAAAACAGGATGAAGAATTTGAATGAGAATCACAGAGCCAGAATTACTTTGTAGTACAAGTCCAGAGCACCACCACTATAATGTTGGCGTGGCTCCAAATGCTGTCTGGAGTTACAGGAGTAATGCTGCTAATGTTGAGCGGGCTCCACTGGGGTCAGGATTTTGGTACTGCTGCCACAATACTGGGTTTGCTGGTGGTGGTGATATGGCAACCAATGTTTTTCTGACTTTCTGTGCATCTGTAAAACTTAACTACCAACATGTTAACTTATGAGTGCACATTAGCACACACACACACACCACAGTGCAGCACACAAGCTGGGTGTGCTTGATGCAGGCTGCACAATTTGCATTGCTGCTTACTGGTTCCATTTTGGTTTCAATTTGCAGTTTTGTTACTGCAAGATAAATACAAATCAGCAGTGATTTGAATTTACTATTATTAATATTAATATTTGATGTGACCACCTTTATCCACTAATACAACCTGAACTATCTTAGGCAGCTTTCCTGTAATTTCTTTAATCAGTCTTTAGAAATAGTACTCCAGGCTTTTTTGAAGGACATTCAAAGCTTTTCTTTGGATGGTGGCTGCCTTTTGTTCTGTTCACTGTTTTGCTATCCAGGTATGCTTCTACTCCACTGGCAGTGTGTTTAGGATCTGTGATACTGGTTTGACAACTAAAGGTACTTTTCTGTGTTCATAAATCATGAATTTTTCACACTGTGTTTCACAGTTGGCTGTAGACATTCACTGTTGTCACTCACTTTGTGCATACTGATGACAATTTGAACCAAAAATCTCTAATTTGAATTCATCACTCCATCAGACCTGTTGCTTGGCATATCTCAACATTTTCTCCCTGTTCCCTTAAGAATGGCTTCTTGACAGCCATCTTTCCGCTGAGACCATTTCTAATGAGGCTTAAGTGTAACAGTAGCTGGATCAACTGAAGGCCCAGATGCATCGATCTGGTCCTGTCTCAGGTCTTTGGTGGATTTATTTCCCCCTATTTCTTAAGGACATGACTTTCAGACACTGTTCATCTGCTGTAGGCCTGTTTTAGGCCTGCCACTTCAACTTTTGCCCTCCACTTGTCCAGTTTACTCAAATATTTCAAGGACACGCTGCACGACAAGCTGAGATCTGTCAGGTTTTTGGCTTTTTGTCAAGTTTGTCGCTCTCTGTGAATCACATTGTTGGTACAAAATTACTGCTTCATACCTGTTAAACTGTGTTATCATTGGTATTTTTAATAGATTCAACTAAAGAAATGGGAACAAATTATGTGATTTTGTGACTGGCTCTTAGTAAAAAAGTGCCCAAAGATACAATTTAAAACTGGCTCTTTGATAAGTTGAGTTTTTCATGCTTGACTGTTTCATAGGTCAGTGTGAAGGGATTTGTGACTGGACTGAAAATGAGTGAAATAGCAACCAATGGAAAAAGAACAACTTTTGAAAGACCTTCAGAAAGCCTGAAAAACTACTGCTCAACACCACTTTAAAATTACAAGAAATTCTGGCATCTTGGAACCAAAATATAAATAAATAAGGGGTGCCTCAAGACTTTTGTACAGTATATTACATAGCAAACACTAACATGCTAACGTTTCAAAACGATCAAACGGATATAATTATAATGTTGATTTGAACTCGGGTTAGCTAATAAAGAACTTCTAAAGTCCCCTTTTGAATTTTGAGAATACATATGTAAATTTACTGTGCATTCATACACTGGACCAACACAATTTTTGGTTACAAAGTAGAATATCAAACAAAAGCTGGATTCAGTTCCTTTTGCCTCTTAGCTGTGTCAGTGTTTTGGTCCCTTTGCGGTTACATGAAGGAGTCTGTGCGTTCTTTTATAAACACACCCCTGCAAATAGAAGGCTTCGCTATAATCCTTTGCTTCACCACATCCTTTGCTTATTTTGTAGTGGTGATATTGTGTGCGTGTGTGTGTGCACGTTGACATGAACTCAGGCACTCTGATATACACTTTTAAAATAAGGTCTAAATATGCTCAACCTACACGCTCACTCACAAGCATATAGTATATAAACACTCACTTCAGCCCCCTCACATCAGATTTTTTGCAGGTCTCCACTTTGCTGAAAGTGCAATGTGGTCCAAAATCAATATCCCCATTTTTCATCTTGTTTTGTAACATTCGCCATTTGTTACTCCATAATCTTGATCTCTCCCTCTCTCTCTCTTTTTTGTTCTCTAGTTTTCTCATGACAGGCAGATTACGGCATGTAATCCCTGTGCTGTGTGCCACATGGCATTGCCCTGCTGTTCAGTCACAGAAGCTCATACCGCCCAAAGGATGGATGGAGATACTGCTGCGGTAGTAACAGCAGCAGGAAGCGATGTCACTGATATGAAAGACTCAAATTCAAAGAAAGAGTAAAAGTTACTGTCATCACATATTTATACTGGCCAGTACTGAGTGTTCGCATTTCATCTAAATTGAGATTTATCAGTCAGATTTAAAATTTTGAATATTATCCTCTCCTTGTTGAAAGCTCTCAGACTGAGTACCTCCTCTGGATGCAGCAGCAGACTATTTATGATAGCAAAAAAGGGCATTTAAAGACTTATTATTTTGAGAGAAGTTCTCATTTTGCCATCAAAACCCCACATTTATGTCACAATCACACCTGCAGTCATGTCTGAATAACTGTTACTTCAAAGGAAATATGACCTCTGCAGCTCTGCAGTTAGTTGTGCCTATAGGGGACTGTAGCAGAATGGTGGGGGAATCGGATCCGCTTTACATAGAGTGACATTTCCTGATGTGCCGAGACAGAATAAAACAAAGGCATCCCTTTGGCACCAAAGCAAGACTTGTCCTGACACTGCTCCCTGTTAGTGGTCTTTGAGGCTGAGGGAACCGCTCATTTTGGCACGGAAAAAATACCGTGACTGCATATCAATAAGCTTTGATATTCAATGGTTCATCATGCAGCCCATAGTCTACTCACTGTTCTATCTCCTTTATATTCTCTAAATCTCTTGCCTTCTTTGTTCTTTTTCTTTCTTTTTCTGCTTGCCGTTGAGTGCACACGCCTTTCTTTTACTCTGCTCTTTAACATTAAGTGTACTGTCAGAAAATTGGTTGGGTGCTTTGGTGCCAAAACTTTTGAATGCAACCTGAAATTTCGAGCTATACTTAAATTGAAGTGCTGTATTTAAATCACCCTCTTCACATAAAGGCCCAGTAACACAGGTAATTTAATCCATGTACCTTTATGATATTCAGCTTTAGAAACTCTGTGACAAAGTGACTACTGCACTTGGTGAAATAATGTACCTGCCAGCCTAACTGCTGCCTCTCCTGCCAGCCATGCAAACAACACTCAGGGATCAACGGTTGCCTGCCTTCCAGTATAAACTCTGGGCACTGGGTTGGATTTTCCGTTACTTTTCATTGTTTCCATTGGGCTGATTTTGTCACACAGACCTGGCAAGATCCATCTGAGCTTCTTTTCTATTTTCTCTCTGCTAGCCCATTTAGTGTCATGACTATACAGAATTTCATTCAGCAAAAGGTGATTGAAGAGGGGGGAAAAAAACAAAGCTTTAAGGTTCACTGGATGTAAGCAGGCTTAGCTAGGATGCTTTGACACAAGATGTCAATGTGTATTTGTGTCAAGGACTCCAGGCACTGTCTTCTCCCATTTGGAAAACAGTTTAAAGTCTCAGAGAGAAATATTTTCACAATTTTAAGTTTCTTGGCTCACTTTTCCTCAAAGGTCAACAATGTCTGGCTAAATTTCATACCGAAGGTTTCTGTGCTTTTGCATCATTACTGGAAGCAAATCCACAAATCCCAGTGATTCCACTCGATTATAATAAACTTGCATGGTATGACCATGCCTTACCTTAGGCAATGCCTAAACCAAAATTAATTTACTTCAACAGTGAATGGTGGACAACCAATAAAATTCTTCAACTGGCTGAAGCCAGTTTTATTGCTTTTGGAGATTTCTTGGCTTGTTTGATGAGTCTTAATTTCAGTTCAGGCTAGTGGGGGTGGTGTAATGGTGTTGGGGATATCTTCATGGCACCAACTGAGCATTGTTTAAATGCTACAGCCTACCAGAGTATTGATGCTGACCATGTCCATCTCTTTATGACCATCGATCTTCTGATGACTGCTTCCAGCAAAATAACACATTATGTCACAAAGCTGAGATCAGAACATGACAGTGAGTTCCCTGAACTCAACTGGCCTCCACAGTCTCCAGATCTCCATCTGATAGAGCACCTTTGGGATGCGGTGTAATTCACATCATGGATGTGCAGCCAACAAATCTGCAGAAACTGTGTGATGCTATCATATCAGTACAAACCAATGTCTCTAAGGAATGTTTCCAGCACCTTGTTGGATCTACTGTATGTCACAAAGAATTAAGGCAGTTCTAAAGGTGTACCTAATACTGTGTGTCAGATAACTGTTTCAGGTCCAATATTTATCTTTATTTGAGATACATGGTATATTTAATGAAGAGCCCTGCTGTTTACTTTGCTCTTCAGCAAAAAATGTGTTATAAAACTGACAATTATCAGTGCACTTCCAAGTTAATTGGCTTTGAACTCACCATAAGATTACAACTCAGACAGCCCAGAAGGGTTTGAACTTTATTATGCTGGCACCGCTCTGTTCTAATAGGCACTACAACCTGCCAAACAGCACCACTGGGCCCATTTTAACTCCAGTGTTAAAGTAGTTCTTCTTCTCAGGGCAGTGCTTCTCTGATTTACTGCCATTTCACTGAATTCATCTGTTCCTATAGATCCTTTTGCACATAAAAACCCTGTTTCTGGCAGCTTCTCAAAACTGTGCATCTCAATTCTTTTAATTATTGTTCTTTATGATTATGTAACAATGCATGAAAAGGCCACATAGATTTGCACTACCCTCTTCCACCCTCCTACCCTGCATCCCAACCCCCCTACAAAGGGACTACATTTGCTCTCGGCTCTCATCTGTGCCAGATGTTAGTCATAACACAGTGGGTCATTTCCTCTCTGTTTGCAGGGTTTGGGTGATGAGTGCATGTGTGTGTTTCTCTAATCTGCTACTACCTCTAAAACAAACACTAATAAATGATTAAACATCTGCCGCAACAGAAACAGAATCTCTGTCATGTCAGTAAGTAAAAACAAGAAATGATGGATGGCATAAACAAAGAAAACAGAAGAGCATTTATGTCTTTCCTGGCCAAAAGCATTAATTAAAATTGTACGCTGACTTTTTGACTTCCTGACTTGCCAAATTTGTCAGCATTAAATCTTAGTTTCTTACTGTAAAAATAGTGCTGTGCTGAGCAGAAGCTTTATAGTAAAATATATAAAAAATACTATATATCTTTATACACTATTAGCACAAGATTTAAACTTTTGTGTCAATTCCCCTACTCCTGGTTGGCTGTGGGGATGCAGCCATATTTAACATTCTGGCAGCCACAATGAGGCTGAACGCTGGCCAGAAAGGATTATTCACCACAGAAGTCTCAGTTGTGGCCCATTGCTAAATCTTGTTCTCAGATCCACAACATTAAAAGTCTGAATGCGGCATATTTGAAACGACACAAATAAATGAATCACATGAACTTAACAGTTTATATTCCCATGAGTCTTTGTGCTCACTTGTTAATGATGTCCATAACCTGGGCGGCCGCCTCCTCTTACTGATACGATATTTGAGGCCTACATTATGTATTCTTTCTGCTGACGGTCTGTCAAATCAGGTGGTTGAGCTTGATGCAAAATGATTTTGCCCAGGTAGGATGTGGTAAATAAGAATATATATTTAATGTCTATGGATATGTATAAATGCAGAATAAATATGTAGAATGGTTAAATATATTACAGAGTGGTTCTGGAACGAGCACTCCTGTATCTCCTCCCAGAATGCAGTAGGTTATACAGTGTGTGACTTGGGTGAGAAGAGTCCCTGATGATGCTGTGTGTGCTCCGCAAACAGCGCTGGTGGTGAAGTTTGCTGATGGCAGGTAATTGTGCACCTATGATGCGCTCAGCAGTCTTGACCACCTTTTGCAGGGCCTTCCACACCACACTGTCACACAGTTAGTCAGAATACTCTCAATTGTGCAGCGATTAAAATTTTGTAAGTATGTGTGGGGATAGATCGTGCTTCTTCAGTCTCCTCAAGAAGTAAAAGTGCTGCTGTGCCTTCTTGACCAGACAAGAGGTGTTGAGAGTCCAAGAAAGAACCTCAGAGATGTAGACACCCCAAAACATAAAGCTGAATCTCAGCTCCACTGATCTGGATAGGAGTGTGTTTGTGTCTGCTTTCCCTGTCCACAAAGAGCTCTTTGGTCTCCTCTGTGTTGCGGGTGAGGTTGTTAGAGGAAACCATGCCGCTAGGTTCTGGATCTCCTCCCTGTAGGCCGATTCGTCATTGTCATTGATGTGACCAACTACCGTGGTGTCATCTGCAAATTTAATGATGATGTTACATCTGTGCAGTGGCACACAGTCATGGGTAAACAGGGAGAACAGCAAGGGACTCAATACACATCCTTGAGGCACGTCGGTGTTCAAAGTGAGGCTGGTGGACATTTGATTGCCCAGTCTCACTGACTGGGGTCTGTTTGTGAGGAAGTCCAAGACCCAGTTACACATGGGGTTGTTGATTCCCCGAGCTCGGACACCAGTCGGGTGGGGATGACAGAGCTAAAATCGTTGAACAGCATCCAAACATAGCTGTTTTTCTTGTCCAGGTGGGTGAGGGTAGACTGAAGAGCAGTACAGATGGCGACCTCAATCAATCTGTTTGAGCGGTATGCAGACTCGTGAGAATCCAGTGATGGTCGGAGCGCTGCATTCGAATGACTGATATTGGCCAATAAATATATTTTTTTTCATTCAGACACATTAAACATAAACGGATTTCCCTAACATTTGTGTAGTTATTTACTTACTCGTTTACGTTCTTTCAACATGTTCCCAACAGGGATATTGCAGAGTGCCCTCTGGTGGACAAACTATGCATGTCAACACTCAGAGCTGAAAGATATTTCTCTCGTCTCTTCTTTAATTTTTAAATTTTCATTTGTTGGCCATTATAAATGCCATCACAAATAGATTGGTACATAACTAGTAGATTGATTAATTGGTAAATTGGTAAGCTTGTGTGAATTTTTACAATGAAGCCTTGCAACACTTTAAAAGTTAACACAAACCCACCACTGGCTATCTGCTCATATGCTACAACACTGGCTCCTTATCCAAATTCTAACATCATTCTGTAGTTTTTACTTATGTGTTTGATGCTCCAAAATGCACTGACAGACTAACAGTGGGGGGGTCTTAATGAGTTAAAGCCCTGTCTATCTGTCTAAAGACTGCTTTGATTGTCCCGTGGCATCTGCCTTTTATCTTCTTACTACAGATTACATGACAGTGAGCTGTTCATTAGTCAATCAGTTGCTGTGCAGCTACACCTCGACTCACATCAGTGCACAGGGGTGCTCGTACACATCCCAACCACTTACGCACACACACACAGTAAACCACAAAAAGGAAACCCACACAGAAGTAAAGCTGCTACTTAAAGCAATACATAAATATAAATATATTTCCCTGTCAAATATTGCACATTGTAATCATTTATAATTTTTTAAAAAGGCAAGCTGTTTTAGACCACATTGTAGTGCATACCTTTGTGTACTGTCGCAAAGACACCTTTGAAAACCTTGCATCCCTCTCCCCACTGATGCTTGGTTTTCTCATTTACAGAACATGAATGTTTTTTAAAGTAATGTTTCCATCTGCCTTTGAATCTGTACACCGTCTGCCGTGAGAGAAACGCTCAAGAGCGTCTCACCCATTTTAGAAGAACACCAATGCCCTCACCTTGCTCTCTAAAGCAATCTCCCTCTGTGCCATAAAACAGCAAAGTCAAATCTGATCTGGCTGCGCAACTTCCAAAACAATTTAAAAGTATTAAATGAAGATGAAAGGTTTTTTTATACACAAAATCATGTTTACAGTAGTTTATTGATGTTTCAAATGTCACACACAAGAATCAAATATCATTTGCTTTTATGCCAAAAGTGGCTCAGTGTGCAATATTTATGTTTTCCTTAAACTTTACCTTGAAGACACCGATGCAATCATTAGCAGTCAACTCGAGCACCAGAATTAAAATGAACAAAAATTCCTAATATGCTGTGTTCAGCTTGTCTCACAGCTACGCTGCAAGCTAGGAAATGCCTCACATTCCTGTAAAGAGCTCGAGTACCTTGCAGCCCATTTCGCCTTGCTCTAATTTGTCAGCGACAGCATGATAGGTGTGAGAACCGTGACGGATCTGATCAACATCTGGCTAGATATCATTACTGTCATCTATACCTCAGCTCACGCACCTGTCCCAAAAAATTTCTTCTTTTGAAACTTTTTGTACCAGCTTTTCCAGAGAGTATATGTCACTAAATAAAAGCAGATTTTCATGTTATAAAGCTGTGAAGCTGACCTGGCTTCTTATAGGACCCCTCTGCAAGATCTGCCAGTGAATAATATTGACTATATGAGGAGCACAATGTAAAAAAAAACAAAACAAAAAAAAAACACTTTACTGTGAAGAGAAAGAAACACATGGTGCATCCAAAATATGAATAAATATTATAGAGGCAATCTTTAGTACCTGTAGTAAAGATGTAATGCTCTCTCTTAATAATGGGGTCAGGGTACCATCACGCAGTAGACGCATAAACAGTCACTTTACACTATTTATTCAGTTTTATTTATAGACCACCGATTAGCAGCCTTCGCAGGGTGCTCAATGCTGTAAGGAAAATAACATAAATATACAGAAAGAAACCCATCAGTTCACTTTAAGCAAGCATTTAACATTGAGAGAAGAAATGCTTCCTTTTAACTACAAGAACCACATTTTTGCATTACTTTCTGATAATTTATACTTCCTAGCAATTAATGCTGAAGAACAATAAAAATAAAAAATGCCAAGGTTATCGGCTCACAAATATGCTTGGCAGATTTGGTACAATTTCCTTTTGCCTTAATACATAGGGGAAGAGCATAAAAAGCTGCTTAACTATACAAAGGCAAACAGAAGCCCACACAATCAGAGCAGGTCAGAGGTCAGGTCTGCCTCTAAGTACAATCATCTCTCTCAACTACTGAGCCATCTAAGCAGGACAGATTTAATTGGCAACTCGAAACCAGGGCAGGAGCAACAAAAAAAAAACTACACTTCCTGCACTCTTGGTTTTGCATAATCCAAAAGTCTCAGATCTGTTTTACAATGAAAAAATGTCTCCTATGAAAGTCATTAAGAGTTTAAAGGATTGGCATAGGTTACTGGTATCAAATGCTTCCTACTGTAGATTGACATGTGGCCCGTGGGGAAGCAGCTTCAGACTTGAAAAGACTTGCGCTTTATACAAACTTCAACCCGTTGCACTTTAATTCACACCCACACTTTTCTGATGAAGCAGTCTGCACAGGAAGACAATCCTTTTTATCTGTGCAGAGCTAGCGATCGCATCGAACCTCAAGGTAACCATTGTTGGGATCTGAACGGCTCATAAGATGTCAAATGGTGACAGTGATGAGAGTAGAAAAAGTCTCAAAAGTTGTCTGGATGAAGTTGTCTGAATTCATTATGACTGGGAAAAGTTCTAAAAGGATTTTAGTGTGATAATGGGATGTGGCTTCACACTGCCTCTTGACTGAAGATGACCTGGGATGTATTGCTGCAGTGAGGGGAGAAAAACAGAACAACAGATGGAGAGAGATATAAAAAAAAAAAGCAGTAAAGGGATTTTACATCATGTTGGGAGAAGATGAAAGATGCGTAGAGAAAGAGGGAAGCTGCACCAAGTCAAAGAGCGTGAAAACCCCAAAGGAAATCCAGTGCAGCAAGGCACAGAATAAGCAGTGTGATGCTGTGTGAAGGTGACAGTTTAATGGCTGCAAAACAGACAGAATATCTCTTAACCAAAAACAGTTGTCTACCTCGCACATGCATGTCCTGACAACATAAACATGCTGTTTGTTGTGTATGCATGTGCATAGAGAATGTGCACCCATATACATGTCTGTCTGTCTGCTATGCCAAACATCTGCATCAGTTTACATGTTTCTGTCTCTTAGCTACACGGTTTAGTTTTAGTGCATAAAATCCTTCACATGCTCATCTTATCAAAGCTGTGAAAATGCTGCATCTGAATTTCCCCTAGCAAAGCAGATTTTTAATCTTAAAAGATTTTGGCCACTGATCAAGCTGTAAACCGAGGTGATAGGACATTATCTGCACATTAAGCAGATGAAGCAGCTGCATTCTGTCATCGCCATCTTATTGTTTTGAAACTGGATGTGACAAAAGCATCTGGCTCAGACTGTGAAACCACACGCTCATTGGCTAATGACTTGTCAATCTCAAGTCTGAGGGGCACTTTTCCTATAAACTTCCCATAAACTTCTAAAAGGACAGTTTTTTTTAGGTTTTTTTGCCAAAAAAAAAAAGGTTGCTATCAAAAAGAATGCAGGTTTAATGGTTTAAAGGTGCTTCGATTTCCATTTTCAGACCTGAAAGCTACGTCCATCTTTCATATTGTTTATGCAAACAACAAAAATGCCAACAATAACATCTCAGGAAAAGTTATGAGTTAAAATCTTTTCAGAGTAATTGATGGAATCATTATCAGTTTAAACAGTAGGTAATTGCTGGCAACTGCAGCTAATTCAACTGACTTGATGGAAAACCCCTCTGTAAGAATAAGCCTGCAGTATTGCCATTCATCACTTGAAATGTTCCAACACCTCATAGCTTCACAGCACATATGAAATAGTGTAACAGTTTCTCAACCCTTGTGTAGGTATAGGACTTGAGCGGATGGTGCAGAGGTCTAGTTACCCGTCTACTGCTCTGCTCTGGCTGAACAAAAAGTAGGCAACAGAGGGTAAAAGAGACAGAAGACAAAACAGAGAGAAACACAGATTAATCTGTAACAGCCCCAGGAGAGGGGACTGGAGACTGAGTGCTGGTTTTATGTTTCATAGCATCTTAGAGCCACTGATCATCAGATCCTCAACAATAGATAAGAGGCATGAACGCTTAAAACAGTTGATTCCAGGAGATTTTAGGACTTTCCTTTTCAACTAAAAACAGGACTAGTTGACCAATCATCGTGTCCTTTTTTTTGAGACAGGCAAGGGGGAATTTGTGTAAAAACAAAGCTGCCCAGCACAGCAGGACACAGTTTAACCCTCATTTAATTTCAAGGGCAAAGGTGGGGTTATACATAACACAATGCAAGTAAACAAACTGTTTAAAAAGACAAAAAAAACTGCAACAAGAAGGACTGATCAAGGAACAAAGAACACGTCACAGACCTTTCCACAATAAATCTTTATCACCACGCATTTAACAAGACTCACATCCCTTTATATGTGCTGTTGGTGGCCAATTTGAGCCTTGTACAGGTGCAGACTAATGGAACTGCCAAATCTGTGCTTAAGAAGTTAGCTAACAGGAGTCCTTGAAAGCAAACCATATAATAATAACCATATATAATGTAAATCCGTGACATTAGCTGGCTAATACTGTCACATTTACAATAAACTACAAGCTAAAGAATAAGTTTCAATTCTTAAAATTGTAATTAAAGAATAATATAAAAATAACAACTAAAAAAGTTATTATTAGATATATTAAAAGGCGTCACAAGCCAGCCAAGGACTGGGCAGTTGAGGTAAAGCAATAACTAGAAAAATAATAACTTGAAAAGGAGACCAAGTGAACGGCTGACTGGCAGGAAAGGAGACAAACAACTCATGTGCCTCATATGAAGCTGTTTTGTGTTAGCTGTATGGTGACAGGAAGGTCACCACTACAATAAGTGTCTAGTCAAGTGTGGGCTTGCCTGGAGACATGAATAGGCCTCCTCAGCAGCCATCTATTCCTCCCACTATTCCTCCTTCCTGCCGTCTCTCTCCACAGCCAGCGAAGCCATGCTGTGAGTGCCAATACAACAGCTTCCTCTGTTGGCTGGCCCTGTATGAAAAGTTAATGGTAATTGCCCACAGATGCCACATTAGAGTAAGATAGCGGGGGGAATAGAGAATTGGCTCTGAAAAGAATATGAAGGAAAAATGGTGGTCATAATTGTGGTTTCAAAGAAACACAGAGGAGTTATTCAGGATTTTCATAAAGCAGTCTGGCCGGGGGATAGCATTGTCATCAAACAGACATCGTAGAAGTGTTTGGAGACCAGTATATGCCACATAATGGCCAGATTAAAATTCTTTTCTTTTTTTTGACAGGCAGCTTTCTATTCATCCAGGCTTCTTTTTTAAATTTCAAGATAAAGATGCTCTGTTCTCACTGAATTTT
>VUQJ01018847.1:2883-13761 GCA_015108635.1 Andinoacara biseriatus | reverse complement strand
CTCACTGAATTTTTTTCTCATGCTAAGTGAAAGATTATTGACAACAACAACAAAACAACTCACAAAAAGCTGGAGTTATTCAGTATTTTCCAATATGATAGCACTCCTCTGAGCTTTATGATATTACCACCTGCAAGAAGTCATTTCTATTTAGCAAGTACGACTCCGGTAAAAGTACATTTGTTGGGGATCATTTTCAGCTGTGGAAACTATCTTAAACTATCTTAAAATTAGTATTAAATAGCAAAAACAGTTCACCAAAAACACTGGATACATATTGGAAACAGCTCCCTGGGAATACTGGATAAATAGGTAATATTAATATCTAATTTTCAAGTTTCACTACAGCTTGGAGAGTAAATGGTGTGTGTTTGCAGACATGTCTGCGTCTTTGATGCAAACTACAGGCAACCGTGGCAATCTTATAGCAGGCAAAGCAATCGTGGAGGTTTTACTTGCAACACCCTCTTTCCGACTGATTCCATCACCAACTGACTGGGAAATGCGAGTTTGCCAGTGGGTCACTGACTGGTCTCTAGAGCTGTGTGACTGAGGCCTTGCTTTTTCCAGCTGGCTGTTACAAAGAACTCGGGTTCAGGGCACTGGTTTCACTTTTCAGACACAGAGGCTACATCATTTGCAAACTCTTTATTTTAGTACCAATTGAAAGAGGTCCATAGTGGCTACACTGTATAGCTGTTCAATTTAATGCAAGTAAAGCAAAGTCCATCTAGAAGCAAGTCTCGCCATTAGAGGAAGGTACTCTCAGGAAATCTGTTTATGCAGCTCCCACCCAACTCCGCATGAAACAAATGTTTCAAAGTAACTGCAAGACTGCACATCGGCCCATCCGTCATCGCCCTATCACACCCTTATCACAGTGATCCACTCGTGACTGTTTAGTGACCTGCGTGTCCATGCTGACATGTTACAATCAGAGTTCCTTCACTTCAACCCTTGACAATCTGTTGTACAGCACTTCTTCAAATTTATGGACTTTCAATTCCAACAGATTTCTAATTTTTAGTTTTCTGCAAGATTTAAATGGTCGAGGGAATTTTAATGCAGATTTATGTCAGTGCAGAGCTGCACAAACAACTGCAAATATTGCTTGTTCTGCTAAGTAAAAATAATATAAGAAAAAAAAATTTTCTATCATCTCTCATTATTTGCTGATTACACTAAAAGCACCTATTTGATCAATCGGAAAAGAAAAAGAAAAGAAAAAAAGCAAGCGCAAGCACAATGCAGTGACAGGAAAAAAAATAGAAAGAGACAACATAATGGAGACAGAGGATTAGATAAATCTCTGTCCAGATCTCTGGAGATCAGCTCAAATTTTGATCATTTGTTCTTTCAGGGGGGAGCCCAGGGTAAACCAAGCTGCACAAAAGCCTCAGTTATTCAACCATTACCTGTCAGCGCACAGTCAGAAAAATCAGACAGCCATCACACCGCTAATCATTCACGCTGCGGCAGCGGGTATCTGTTGTTCCATCTGCAGACTCTAGCTAAGATGTGACTATAAAGACAAACCTTTTTATTGCAGGCAGCATCAGACTATTACTAAATAATCAGAGAAACCTCAGTACATATGCAGCCCTCGCATTTATATGGGTTTGGGACTAATCCCCACACAAAGTTGACTTTGTGTTTCTTCCCAGTTGCAAATCAGGGACAGTTTGCTTGTAAGGTGAATGTGCTAGCCCCTGTAGCTTACTTTTAACTGTGTCCTCTTCGTTTTATTTATTCAGCATTCCTCAGATGCAATTATTACTAAGATAAATATCCTTGAAAATTTAATGCATTACAATCGTGGGGGTTCCCCAGTTCCCCAGTTCACAACTATGAGGACATGCAGACCCATCGGTCACAAGCTACTGTACTCCCATTGCCATTCCTGGATAAATAGAAGGAATGCATCGGATAGTGTGTATGGTGGCCAAACCAAAAATTGTATTGTTAACCTCACAGGAATATTAGTAATTAAGTGAACAAGAAAATTCAAGTTGCCAAAAACTAAAGATAAATCTACTGAATCAAGTTGTCTTGATGTTTTGGTGTTTTCTTGGCTTTTTTTTAATGCTGTGTGGGAAAAACTCTGTAGTTCCCTCAAACCATGATCTTTTCCAGAACTGTAACCAAATAGTTGTTGTGCCAAACCCAAACCTACCAAGAGTGAAAGCAAAACAAAAGCAGCTGAGACAAAACTTTGAACTCCAGTCACTTGGCCAAACGTGTGTGTGTGTGTGTGTGTGTGTGTGTGTGTGTGTGTGTGTGTGTGTGTGCGCCACCTAGCCTGTGGACAGGCCAGGCTCCTACATTTCCTTTCAGGAATGCCTGCAGCAGCCGCCTAATATGATAGGCACAAATAACCAACATGATCATTTGATCGGAGGGTTTGCTTACATTTTCACACCCTTAGTTTAGCATTAGTATACTAATGTTTAATTATCCCTAAACGAAAAGCATTACCAAGACTGGGGAGAATGTTGCTAATTGTGCAGGTACTTGATCATAAATTAAAATATTGGATACAGTTTGACCACATTTTGTAATATTCATGCTATGGCAACCATAAATGTCTACAAAAAATGGGGGACCAAAGGAACCACAACACCAACCATTCAAAATTCTGTGGAAAACCTCTTTACTGGCATGTCCTACATGAATGAACTTGTTGTCCAATAACACGCAGTGGCATAAAACACATGAAAAATGTAGAGTATGACTTGTAGGCACTGGAGGTGATCCACACTGGGCAAGCTGCCATGAAAAATGAATTGTAAAAAATGCTTGAGGGCTCCTGTAAAACCAAGCCAGGTTTCCACCCTGATGCACCCAGCAGAGAGTTCAGTATAAACATGAAGGTGCCCTTCACTTGGGAGAGCAGCGGCCCAGAAATAAATCTGCTATTGTCGCCGTCCCTTTTCTGCCTAACGTGTTCAAACAAGCTCAACGCGGCAACCTCAGTGTGAATGGGCGAGAGACAAAGAGACAAAAACACACCTGCAAAATGTCAACCTGCTTACAGTCGCCTACCATTTAACACCTACTCTATGTTATGCTGTCAGCTTCCTGTTGAGGTCAGTGCATGTGTGTTGTTATACTTTTTTCATTAGGCTATGTAAAGCGCTTTTAGCTCTAATTTAGTGCCACAATTATAACAAACATAACACAATGCATTGCTTATCCACACGTATTTTAAATTGAAAGTTGGATTTTTTCTAATTTCTTTCTAATTTTAGGTTCAGGTAGCGTTGGTTAAAGGATCAGTTCACTCCTTTAAAAATTATTTCAACACCGCTTCAACATTATTTTCTGTTTTTAAGCTGAAACTGATTTTCAGGGCATTTTTTAATTATGCAATAACAGAATTTTCAATCAAAGGCTATCATTACTTCTTTCTTTTTTTTTTTGAATGTGGGAATTGTTATTTTCAGTAAACTGAATATCCTTTCCCTTTTGGACTGTGAAAGACATTCAAATTACTCAAGTATTTTTCTATATTTTATTGCATTTTTAAAATAAAATAAATATACATATATATTCACCAGCCACTTTGTTAGGTATGCTTGTTCAACTACTTGTTAATGCAAATATATAATCAGCCAATCGCATACCAACAACTCAATACATAATGGCCAAGACAACCTGCTGAAGTTTAAATCGAGCATCTGAATGGGGAAGAAAGGTTTTTAAAGTAACTTTGGTGCCAGACTGTCTGTGTATTTCAGAAACTGCTGACCTACTGGGATTTTCCTGCACAACCATCCAACCAACAATGGTCTGAAAAAGAGAAAATATCCAGTGAGCGAAAGTTCTCTGGGCAAAAATGCCTGGTTGATGTCAGAGGTCAGAGGAAACTGGCCAAACTGCTTCGAGCTGATAGGAAGGCAGGAGTAAGTCAAATAATCACTAGTTACAACAAAGGTGTGCAGAAGAGCATCTCTGAACATGCAAAAATTTCCTTGAAGCAGATGGGCTACAGCAGCAGAAGACCACACTGAGTGCCACTCCTGTCAGCTAACAACAGAAAACTGAGGTTACAATTTGTACACACTCACAAAAACTGAATAACAGAAGACTGGAAAAATGTTTCCTGGTATAATGAGACTAAATTTCTGCGCAAAACTCAGACAGCAGCGTCAGAGTTTGGTGTAAACAACATGACAGCATCAATCCATCCTCTCTTGTATCAACAGTTCAGACTGGTGTTGGTGTATTGATGTGGGGGGATATTTTCTTTGCACATGTTGAGCCATTTAGTGCCAACTGAGCATGATTTGAATGCCACGGCCTACCTGAGCATTGTAGCTGATCATATCCATCCCTTCATGACCACTGACGGCTGCTTGCAGCAAGATAGCACTCTAGGTCACAAAGCTCAGATCAGCTCTAACTGGTTTCTTAAACATGACAGTGCATTCAGTGCACTTAAATAACCTCCACAGTCACCAGATCTCAATCCAATAGAACACCTTTGGGATGTGGTGGAACAGGAGATGTGCATCGCAGATGTGGAGCTGGCAAATCTGTAGCATCTGTGTGATGCTTTTATGTCAATATGGACCAAATTCTCTGAGGAATGTTTCCAGCACTTTGTTGAATCCATGCCACAAAGCATTAAGACAGTTCTGAAAGCACAAAGGGGTCCAACTCAGTGCTACAGAGGTGTACCAAATAAAGTGTCAGGTGAGTGTATATTAATTGAAAGAAAAAGCAGCAGACAGGGAGCAATAGTTGTTTGCAACCCTAATTTAACAGCTTATCTGTGCCAAAACTGCATTTTTTATTTTTTACAAAGTTTATCAAGTTTGTGAAGATTCATCCCACAATAAAACTCAAAGTAAATCCACGCAAACTGCACGGTAAAATTACTAAGAAATCTAGTTGTTTTGTTCACTCTCAGGTACAGCTGAAAGAACAGAATCTGAACAAAATGTGTCTGTGACAGCTGACATAAGAATGCCACACTCCACTAACTCACCACTGAGATCACAGATTTGAACCCTGACCCAAACTATTGTCTCCCTAAGTAGGGAATTTTGTACAGCAGTGCCAGGTGACTGAGTGTCCTGCACAAGTGCGTGCCAGAGCATATGCTCCAGCCATCTGGCCCAAAAAAGTCAGCTTCCTTCCATGTTTCCGAACAGGAAGGCAAAACAAATCCTTGATGACACGGGTCAGTAGTTTAATTGTCTCTGTGGGATTCCTGCGCAGCCAGCAACTGAAGCAGTCCCCTTCATCTCAGCAACAGGGGAGCCTGCAGCACTCTTTAGGCAATTTATCACTCTTAAAAACCTGAGAATGCCCAAGTGTGTGTGCATGTGTGCATCATGCAACTCTGACTTGTTTTACTAAAGCATTTAAGAGTAGACAGAGAATTTTGCTAACAGTGGCTTACAGGATATGCCTTAGCAATCCCAGAGGCTCCACAACAACACGGCATTTTAATTCAAAAGGCTTAAAAGACAGTCCAGATGTGTTAAACTCCCTTAGCACCCATCAACAAGCATGAACGCACAATGCCACCCATGTGTGTTTGCCGTGAGCCTCGGGAGACCCCACCCAGACAGCGCGCGTGCTGCAGAGCAGTTAAAACCCCGCGTACCTGCACTGTGAGTGAGGAGCTGACAGCTCAGCTACCTCGTTTTCAACTACAAGGCGCGGTTTCCTTTCGGCAGCCGGCTTAAGAAGCGACAAGGTCCGCTTACCTTCAAAATGAGATGGGTTCCTGCAACCGAGTATAGCACCGAGGGCTCCCCACCGGTGAAACGCTGACTGCGCTACATAAGTTATACCTGCCTCATCACGCGGGCACGAGGAAGAGCGATTCCACTATTAAGCTTGAGCTCCAGATGTTAGTGAGGGCGGAACCGTGCTCACGTGCCATCCAAACGTAAAACAGCTGCAAGCTGAAACCTCCGTCCTATATCGGGCACATCAGATTATTCTCTTGCTGGCCACTGAGTTTTTGTCATGTGTAGACGCTCACCTCTGCTGCTGCCGCCACCGCTGGATGGACGCCGAACGACCTACCGGCAACTTCAGGGCGCCGTCCACCGGTGGTAACTAGTAACTGCAGGCGACAAATAGGTTAAGTGTAATCTGCATGGTTGTAATTGTAAGGTTTTTATCCCAGCGAAGATTAGACATGTCGTCTGGTCAAAGAGTTATTTAAGCATTTTTCTGTCTTTTTTTTTTTTTCAGTTTTAAACCCCAGTTATATGTCGGCATAGGAATAAAGTTTGTTTTCTTTCTTTCATTTAATATTGCACATTTTTGGATTGTGAGCAAAAAGAGCAAGTTTTAATGAGAGAAATGCTCACAGTTACAAACATGATCAAAGTTTACTATTTACAGGCATTAAAAAGGGACAAAATATGATTACATCTTTAACAACTGGAATTAACCCCTGTTATTATTTATGATGCATTCAGTGGTATTTCATTTATCCTACATACTGGTTTAAACTCCCATATTTCTCCTTGTGTTAAGGATAAAACTAGTCAAGGGTTCTAAAATATATGCCGGAAAGAATGATATCATGCACTCATGTATAATAAAGTAATTCTATCTCCTTGGTCAGGGATCTCTTCCAGCGCAGGTGCTCCAGTGGTGATTTACTCCACCTGAAACAGTCTTTCCTTCAGGGTCAGTATCCTCTTCTCTAAGCCCCTAGATCTTCTTACCGTGCTCCCCCCCCCAATTACACAGCCATCTAAAAATCTTTACTGGGTTCATCTGACCACCATCGCTCATCACCGCCACCACAAGATTCACGGCCCACAGGTCACAGCTTAGAAAAAAGGATCATATTTGCGGCAGCAGGTTGTGCAAGCCCGACCAGGTGTTCCTGGGTGTGTTCAGGATGAATTTCAACTTCTGCTGACATGGTGGTTATGTGAAAAAAATATAGAATGTAATTTTTTTTTTTTTAAAAGGCAAGAAAAAAAATGAAATACAGGCAGTTTATTTTGGAGAGTGGTGCACTGGTCAGTGGAGGATGTAATTACCAAAATGAATACTCAGACTGATGTATGAGTTGTGTGAAAGTGATGCCACACTTTCTTCTAATGGCACTAAAATCACGATTTTCTGATTTCTTGTGTGGGGATTTCTATTCACTGCATTCATACAGAATTGAAATAAACAAATATAGAACATATTGTATTTTGTTGCTTTAAAAATAAAGTTGTAAAATGCACCATGTTTAACTGAATTGAGAAACAGCCGCTGAATTAAGTGACACAATAATGCACATTTGCACATTGTAGAATCTGTTTAGCTTTGCTGTGATTAGAAGAGAGGATGGTGTGTAGTAAACCTCTGTGTGCGCGCTTTGTCTTTTCTGAGTATTGGAAAGCAGGTTTCCTCCTGCTGCCTGTTTAGTTGTGAGCTGCTTGGCTGCATGCATCACTTCAAAGGCCATTTCCTCCTCCTGCTGGAGGCCAGAACAGGAAACGGTGTTTGGCAGGCTTTTTGAAAAATAGCGCTACACTGAGGGGACAGGGCCTGAGCTGTCGTAAATGGCGTACCGACCATCCAAATCCTGCTGTACTATCAATGATAGTTTGGTATTCAAGCTAATTTACAGGTACTCAGGCAACAGTACAAGTACAAGAACCCACAAATGTGTGCACACATGTCACCTAAAACTATTCGCTCTTTGTTGTGGGGCACGCCACGTGGGAGTCACATTACGTGCAAGACATACAAAGACCTGCTTTCCTTCAATAGAAAATGCTTACACTGCAGAGCTGCATCAAACTAGCTCTGAGGATAATCAGCTGGGGAATGACAGAAGAACAGATTCATGCTGCGCTTCCATATTTTAGGAACACTTTATCAGTGTTAGGAGGAGACATGTTCATTTTGTAAGTGGCTGCATGTAAATACAGATTATAATTACCAGAAGTTGAGAATTTAGTGAAAGGATTAGTGAAAGATAAGCAGCTAATGTAAAACAATCATGACCGTTTGGTTGCATTTATTTTGCTGCTGACAGCGAAGCAGTTTATAAACATTCAAATTTACAGAGTCTGGAAACGTTTTGGAATGATTGTGCTTGTCCGAGTGTTTCTTGTTGCTGGATTGAAAATAGCATGTGTTATTCACGAATGCAAATGCTGTACAGACTGCAACCGCAGCATCACATTAGTAACTGTGATGGGTTACAGTATAAAGGAAGTAAATGTAATCTCTCAGCACAAAGCATATTATGTCTACAGGAAGTCAACAAAATACAGTATGTTAAGACTTGGTTGGATTTCACTGAAACAAATGTCTCCTTAGATGGACCCCACAGATTATGCAGTTTTTTAAGTGAGAGAGAGTAATTTAAATGAACAGAGGTTTTATTTTGGGGTCTTTTCCTCTTTTGTGATATTAACATATAATGCAATATAGGTGGTATATGGGTGGTATTGGGGGACATAAGCAATAGGGTTAAACTAACATAACAATGGTCTAAATCAGCTTGCTTTCCCTGTTAGTGAGCGCTCAAAATCTGTCAGTCCATTTCATAAAGATGTTCTGGAAGCTGAGTTAGGTATTTTCTCCTAAGTATTGATGCAGCTGTCAATTTAACACAGCTCTTCATTTCTCATGTTAAAAATAAAAGAACAAGGTCAAATCAGATCAAAAGTGAATCTGCTTCTAAGAATTCAAATCTGGCTTTTTAATGTAAAATAAGTGGTTTTATTAGTGCAGTAAGGACAGTAAGGACTGGCAAGCGCAAATACTCACAGGACGCTTATTCCAACCATCAATTTTCTTAACTGCTTATCCAATTCAGGGATGAAGCATATCCCAGCTGTCATAGGGCAGAAAGGGAGAGCAGACAGAGGATTCAACGTTGTTGCAGTAAAAGGCAGAGGACGGGTGCTTTTTACTGCAAAGTAAAGACCCCATCACAGCTACCAGATTTAGAACCCCCAGTCAACCTACCACGCATGCCTTTGAGAGGAAGCCAGAGAAAACAGAAGGTCCTGACCGCCTGGGAGAGTTGAACCTTCTTGCAGGGAGGGAACAGTATTACCCACTGCACCACTCCTCTGATCACGGCACAACCAGGTTACAACTTGTGAGCATGAAAAGCTCATGGATGCGTTAGTATTTAATCTTATTAGTATGCAAATTAATGGCCAACTGGCTTTTTATTATTCATTGAAAGCACTTTTTAGTGCCTTATTCTGGATGACTGTATACTGCAGCTATTAAGTCATTGCCCTGAGGGAACTATTATTATGATTTGGTACCATATAAATAAAATTGAATTGAACTGAACTGAATAAAGTGTCAAACTAAATTATATTAATTGAGTTTCATTAAAGTGGCACAGTTTATGTGATCTGTGAGTTAGTTTTACTACTTAATTTCAGTAGACACTCATAATTGTTTTTGACTCAAAAGCTCAAGTTTACTTAAGAGAATTGCTCAGACAATTTTAACATGATTAAGGTGATCAATGCACAAACCAGCCGAGCTCCAGTGGCGCAATCGGTCAGCGCACAGTGCTTATAAGACAGTATGCGAAGTGATGCAGAGGTTGTGAGTTTGAGCCTCACCTGGAGCAGAGATGTTTCCTCGGTAGCAAATGAGATGACAGGTCCAAAGAGGTCGACCTCGACCTTTTCACTTTTGTTCCCTCTGCCACCCAGTGTACATAACGTTACCATCCATTTCATCTCCTAAGTACTGCAGCACAGATACTCAACATTACAAGGCCTATTGAAGCCCCACGACTAAACAGTTTGAGGCAATAATTGTGTCTGTGTTCAACAAAAATGTGCATACTTATTTCTTTTAAGGACAGAAGCTGGATCTTTGTAAGTACGGACAGCTTTGCACTTGGAAAGCCTGAAGACTCAGCAGGATTGTTGGTGATCATTAATCTCATAGTGCTGTCATTTTTATTTCTTTGTGTTCTCACTTTTCTTGTTGTGAGGTGTGATGTGATTTCCATTGGGAAACCAAGCATGTGTCTAAACTGTAACCTAACACCAAAGTGGTTTGGTGATGACCTCCAGTAAACAACTGGCTGGTTTCTGGTTGCTGTTGTTTACTGGAGTCTTTCTGTGCAATGGGGGGAAATTATTAAAGGTAAATAAACTGTGGTGGATTAAAAAACAACAAGTGTAATTATATAAGAAGAAACTTTTTTAGCCTTTTCATTTACTTAATTCTAAACCATTATTTTTATTACAGTTAATGTAATATTATTTAATCACTGTAAATATTAAAGAGGCATTTAACTAACTGAGAATCTTCAACGCCATCTTTAAAGTATAATTAATCAAATAGAAAGACACTTGTGCTTCATTTCTTTGGTTCTTGAGTCACCATATTAAACTTTAGTAGACAGCTACAGCCAATCAGGAGAATGGTAGCTTAAAGCGGGGGGGGGCTTAAAGAGCTCGTTTCAGACAGTGAATGACCTGAGGGGCTGCACAGAGTTGAAGAATAAAAATATGGAGCTGGAAATGAGCAAAATAACTTCCCGATAAAGAAAGTTTACCATCGCTAGAAAGCTGAAGTTTCCAACCCTGAATTGTGGCGTCCAGGAAAAGTCAAAGGGACATGTCAGTTTTATTATTTGTCTTTTTTCTAAATTTTACTTCCACTACTCCAGAATAATGTGTGCTTATATATGAAGTTGGGTCTTAAGTCCAGTTTAAAGCTGCATCATTTTCATATCCTGTGTGATGACCTTCATTATTACAATGCTGAATCATAGAAAACCACACTGAAAGCCTTAATCAGAAAAGCCATTAAAATTGGTACATCCGTGTGCTCTGTTTAGTGCACTAAAAATGCTCTTATTAATGGTATCAGATGCAAACTGGGCTCACACCCACTGTTCTGTAAAGAGCA
>VUQJ01018840.1:1916-19577 GCA_015108635.1 Andinoacara biseriatus | reverse complement strand
AGATTTTCTCTTATCCAGTAAATTGAAATTTGATTTAAAGATTTTTGTAGTTCTTCTCATGTGAATAATCAGATATAGGAATGATATGACAGTGTTGTTGTTAGTGTTGATTTGAAGCTCACTTTGCACAGAAGGAGCAAGTAGAGAACAGAAATACCAGGAATTAGCTGGGACTAATTCTATTTACTATAATAGCAAACAGTAATCTACAGTGGTGGGTGGGTGGTAGTAGGTGGATGTCATATTATTCTTGTTATGCAATGTAACAGCTATAACATACATTATTAGGTTTACACCTTAATGGAAAGTGGGTTGTAGTACCACAAATCCATCCACTTCATCATCTCTGTCAATGCAATCCGCAAGTTCTACAATTTGAGCCACTCGTGTCTACGTAGGATTAGTTCACGGGAAGCACGAGATAATAGTGGATGTAAGGAACACTTCAGGGAAATTCATGAGAACAATGAGTTGTGGGTATTTTCATCCAGTAACTTTGAGATCCAAATGTTATTTACCAGAACCAGATCATTTTTACCTGGATTACGCCTCTAAATCGAGCTCTGATAGACAAATCAACTAGTTAAATTACAGGTATGTCTTAAAGACTTAAAGACATGGATAACCTCTAATTTCCTGCTTCTGTATTCAGGTTATTGTACTCGGTCCCTAAAAAATCTTGGGAACATGGTGTCTAAACACTTACTGTAGATGAACTTCCTTCATTCATTTGCACAATAGCTCTAAAATTGTAAACATTGTGTTTCAGAGTGATGCTGAAAAGCTAGTTCATGCAATTATTACTTCTAGGCTGAATTATTGTAATTCATTGTTCTGACAGAGAAAATCTTGAATAATCAGGCCCAGTGATATCTTGAAGACCTTGTCATATTATCCTAACAGAGAACTTGCTCTCAGACTGCAGGCTTACTTGAGGTTCATTGAGTTTTCAAAAGTAAAATTGGAGGCAGAGTTTTCAGCTTTCAGGCCCTTCTACTATGAAACCAGCTCCCAGTTTGAATTCAGGAGACAAACAGCCTCTCCACCTTTAAGATTAAGCTCCAAACCTGCCTTTTTGATAACGCTTATAGTTAGAGTTGGATCAGGTGACACAGAAACCATCCCTTAATTATGCTGCAATATTCTTAGGTTGCTGGGGGGCTTCCCATGATGCCCCTCCTTGAGCCTGGTTCTGCCAGAGATTTCTTCCTGTTAAAAGGGAGATTTTCCTTCCCACTGTTTCCAAGTGCTTGTTCATAGGAGGTCATCTGATTGTTGGGGTTTCTTTCTACTATTGCAGGGTCTTGCTTCAGATTCTTTACTTTGTGTGTGTCTGTGTGCAGCTACCTAGACAGCCTAGATCGGATTGGTGCGGCAGACTACCAGCCCACAGAGCAGGACATCCTGAGGACCCGAGTGAAGACCACAGGCATCGTTGAGACACACTTTACCTTCAAAAACCTTCATTTCAGGTCAGTATTAATTTGTGAAAGTAGCAGTTGCAGGTCCCAGTCTGTATTTCCTTTACTGTCGGTTCTGCCTTTTACTGCCTCTGAATTTCTGCTGCTCTATCCAAGCATACAGTTGGAACTCTGGTCTGTAATTAATGAGATTAAATGCTTTAAACAAGTGTCTATATTTATGATTCCCTTCCTTTTAAATGAGCTCTGATTCAATTAGAACAAGGAGCTGTGGGAACGATGACAGAGAGGGGAGGCATTATGGGATGGTAGAAGCACAGGAAAGAGAAAAGGGAAGGGAGGAGTCTTGTCCTGACTTCTAATTTAATCACTCATTTTTCCGCCCTACTTGTATGGATGTGCACAGGTATAAACACACATTAACAGAAGATAGCAGAGGGGTTAATAAAGTGTAGACATCAATTATTTTTCTGGATGGATGCACACCACATTTGGCAACTAATGCATGTTTTGCTTTTCCTCCTACTAGTCTTTTGCTTTGGTTATCATGCCGATAATGTTAGTTCTGCTGAATGATGCGTTCCTCTGTCACTCTTACTGTTGTGTAGGAGTTGTACTGGGTGTGCTTTGTTGAAGAAGCCTAAATATTGTCAGCTCAATTGCTATTACTGGCAGTCAGGGAGTGTGTGGGAGGCTACAGTGTTCCTGTACTGGGTGTAACCCATAAACCTACCTACCATTATACCCGTCACACATGACTGGCTTCATCTCACTTTGGATTACGACCTTTAAGGTGGTTGTTATGGTCCAAAATTGCACACGAGAATATGGTAATTTGCGACTCATGGAAACATCTGTTGAATTACTCTAAATAGAAAAGGTTCCTGTTTTCTACATTCATATACATACAACTGATGGAATTCCTGTCCAGATAACATACAACCTGCTTGTTGAGCTATCTTGACAGTTTCAGCTCTAGTGTAGTTCTCAGAAAATCACACCTGTCAGAAATTACCACATTGTGTAGTTGATCCAGCAAACTGTAGATGCAGAGGAGAGATAAGAGAAGTACAACAGGAATTCTCTGAAGCTCCATTTCAAGCGTCTCTTACTATGATAAAACCCCGATAAGATTCAAGTCACTTTCAACTACTTAGTGTCAGGCTAACACCCCGATCATCCTCCATTCTACACACAGCACACACACACACACACACACACACACAAGCAGGTACAATATGCAGATACAGAGACTTAATAAAAACCTTCTGACATACAACAAACTGACTCATAAACAGCCAAATTAGGCTGCTCACCTCATAATGCGTTTCCTCAGACAAAAAATCATTCCCCGTCCCTCCCTTAGAGAAGAAATGAAGGAAATAAAAGGAGGTTGGCTAATAAAACATGAAGATGTTAATATCAGATCACCTCAGGAAAAAGTGACATAAGAAGGATGAGGAGTGAGGCCAGAGTTCTTATAGATAAAAGAAAGCGTGTCCTGTTATTGGATACATGAGCCAACAGAAATCCATAAAACAGACCAACTTTATATTGGAATCTCTATATATTATGTACATGTATCATGAAGCTCCCCAAGTCTCTGTTTTGCCACTCCAGTTCAGAAAATTCTTAAATTGAATTATGCTTTAAAATTGAATCACCTTCCAATTTGACTTAACTGAGTTTAATTTAAATCTTACATTATATAGTAATCATTTACTGTATAAATTATAATTTTGTTTAAAAAAATGTTGTTTTGTCCCGTCTTGTGTCCGTCAGGCTGTTTGACGTGGGAGGTCAGAGGTCAGAGAGGAAGAAGTGGATTCACTGTTTTGAGGATGTCACAGCCATTATTTTCTGTGTGGCACTCAGTGGATACGACCAGGTGCTGCACGAGGACGAGACCACGGTGAGAACACGTGCTCGCGGCTGTATGCTCGCTCTGTCTCGCTCTGTCTCAGTGTGCCTTATCGCTCTGTCACTGGTGTTTCTCTCTGTGTGTCCAAATAACCCATTTATAGCATCAGAGCTGTATTCCAGTGAATCCTGCACTCTTTTATACAGTCTGGATTTGGGGGAACATAGGTTATAGTCCTTTTAATACATTTTGGCACGCGCTACACACCAGCAAGTGTAAAGATAGATTGTATCCTTTTCACTTAAATAGAAAGTACATGTAAGCTGACATAAAGCAAGAGATCTGTGTAAAAGCTTGAGACAGGGATGGATAAATGTCTAACTAAATTAAGGCATGGAAGTTTAAAGTGTTATATATATTTATAAATCTAATGCATTAAGTTTAGGGCATGGTAAGCAATAATAGGTGCAGACCCACAGACAGACTTTCTGGTTTACCACATTTTATTTTAAATCCATCATTCTACAAAATGAACTTCTGTGGAAATAGCCTCTGGGTCACTATTGCTTCCTACTGCTGAACTCAGCAATTGTATTTGTAAGGAAACTGAAGGCCGCATTCACAATATTTTTTGGACCTGTTTAACAAAAGTCAATCCGATCTCTAATTCCTACGAAAAGGTGCATGCAACTTCTCCGTGTGTTATTTTTTCTCCATGCAAATCATTCTTCCCTGAAACGGACGGCGCAAACAAATTTGTCACCAGAATAAAACAAGTGACCTACATACTGAACACAAGAACCTCCTGACACCGTGTTGTTTTAAGGATTAGGTATATTGACTGTAGTTTCTGGGATACATTAATAGGTGAAGAAATCTTTAGACGTTTGTTTCATTTTTGAAGAGCTCCGAGGTGTCACAAAGAAAAGAAAAAAGTCATTTGGTTACAGTTACAACAGAGTAGCCACAACCCGCAGTGCTGTAATGATGACTTCATGTAACCTAAAACAAATAAGCTGATTTGAATGCACAGCGCTCACTGCTGTTTATATGCCTAAAGCATATCCGTGGAGAATTCCAGGATGGCAAAATGTGTTCAGGTGCGCCTCTATTTATGCAGCTGTCATTGAGATTCCCTCTGAGTTGGGAGCACCAGAAGACTGTCACTTGAGAAGAGGAAATATTCATCATAAAACCTGTTCACTAACAGCTGCAATGTTTGCTGATTTTCTTAGTGCATTTAATTAGAGTGTGGTGTTTTTGTGCCTCTGCACCAATAACAGTACAGTCGTAAACAGTCGCAGCCAGGGGCTTTCTGTTTTGAGGTCATCCATATGTCTGCACAAATGTACATAGTGTTGCATTTTCCAGCAGGACAAATCCCAGTCGGTCACTGCAATTTGCAGGTGGACCACCCAAAAAATCCTTAGTTTTTACCAGCTCTGTCTGGCTTTTCCCAGCTTTTTCTGGGTGCTTGTGTGCTTTTGTAGATACAGTATTCAGTCAACCATCATCGATCCAAACACAATAACTCAGGAACAGAAGGGGAGATTGTTACCATATCTCACATTTGATCACATGCTGATCTTCGGTACTCACACTGAAACAGTGGCGATTGTATTGATCCTCTGTGCAGCTGGGTTGAAGGTGTGTGTTAAGAACTTAATATTTGAATCTGCACAGATATACTGTAGCTGTAAACCGCAACTTGATTGATGGCGATGGTGATGCAAAGGCAGTAATTCTGCTTTGTTGCAAAAAACAGAGACAGTGAAAAGCTTTTGAGCACATTTATGTCTGATAGCAGAAATTCTTTTTTGCCCACCTGCAGTAATAGTAATCATAATTTCCTGCTGTTTGCATCGTACTATTTAAAAGTCACACAGGGAGAAATCCATTATAAAGGAGATACCAATTTTTCTTCTGACATTATCTGACCAGACTGCAGCGCAATGAGAACTCAGGCTTTTAATAATGGGCTATTTAGGAATGTCATTGCGACCTTTATTACCTCTGCATCAATGCTGCACGGGTTCAAAATAAAAGTTCAAGTGTTATACTTAATATTTGATGGATGTTATTCTGAGAAATTTACGTTATCACCAGTTTCAATAACTTAAGGTGAGATGTGGCAACTGTAAATCCCACCTCACAAAGACAAATCCAGGAATGCATAAAGCATCACTGATCTGTTCAAACCACATTATGGGCTGGTGTTTTTTTTAATGTTCCACATCGTCTGTCAGTTTTACTATTATGTGCATCCACTGCATCTGATTCCAAACTTACAAGCACTTTGCACGGTAAGAATATTTTACAGTCAAACAGTAAAGATAACACCCTCCCAGTAATGGGAGTGATAAAGTAATGCATACTGCATATCTATCCCTTCAGGGTAGTTCATCAAAGTCACTGATAGGCCATGAATTTAATTAGAATGGCAACATTTTCCATTATACTAATCCTTCCTGGACAGGACATTTTTCTTTTTCCTATCAAACCAAGATCATGCATGTGCAGTCCTTACTGTATTGTTTATTGACTTGCTTTGAAGGCTGTTTGATGCTACATCATATCCTGTGTCTGCATTTAACATTGTTTAAAAGTTCAATTGGCAATTCAAGGAATTACATGTGAAAAAGCTTTCCCAGGTGAACTCCTAGAGTACTGGAGATTCCTGAAGTCATGTGATCGCTAGCCTATGCTACTTAGTAGAAGCAATAGAGTGCCTACAGTTCATAGATGGCCATTTTTACATTTAGTATCCATTAGTAAAATCAAGTTGTTTGAATGGCAGAAAATGCTTGTTATTATGTCCGTGTCAAGGTTTTCTACAACTTCAAGAGCTGTTAAAACATTTTAATACCACATAAAATACAATACTTACATGCTTAAGAAGGACACCCACAAGCACAGGAAAAACTACGGATGGAGGATTAGTGTACAGTCGCTGCTGCGATAGCTCTGCCCCGACTTGTTGATTAAAAAAAAAACAGCTGTGAAGTCAACTATGTTCCAAAGGCTGAAAAGTTTGCAGCGGCTAATGTTATATAAATGCTTAAGATAAAATAATGTAACTAAAGTTAAACCCTTTGACATTAATAAGTGTCTGCGTGCTATCAGAAAAATATAATGTTTACACTTGGTGCTGTAGCGAGCAGTATGTGAGGGTCGAACGGGCTCCTTCATTCACAGTTCGCTGTCACGAGCCCAACAGCCTACAATCACCCACACATATAATATTCATAACTCTTCTGTTTAACACAAAGAAATGTATGTGTTATAATGTCAAAAATATTTAAGATGGTGTTTTGTAAGTTTTGAAAAAAAAATTTGTGGAAAACAGTGAATGTTTCTTAAAGCTTTTCAACCAGATTTGTAGGATCATTTGTTTCTGTGTTTTGTGTGTTTTGTGGGTTCAGAGGAACCGCTCAGCTGTTCAATGCTTAAGTTTTTCTTCACTATTTCAAAGCGCATCAAAGAGGCCTAAACACAGGCCACACCACACTTGATACTTTTGCTTTGTTGGGCCACTGTGTCCATTCAAGAAGCTCCTGCATTGTGTTTTTTCTGTGTCTTTTCCTTATCCCGTTTCTGCTGGAACACTTACAGACGCACACGCGTATGCCTACCCTCTGACAAGACAACTGCTCTATGCGACCGCTGTCTTCCTGCCTGAACACTTTCTTTTTAGCACTTGGTGTGTGTGTGTGTGTGTGTGTGTGTGTGTGTGTGTGTGTGTGTGTGTGTGTGTTGGATAGAAGAGGATTTTGGAAAAAGGAAGTGGGACGTGGGTGGGTGGGTCCCTTGCATTTTCTGTTCCTGCTCTAAGCTCCGCCCTGCAGCATCTCTGGCTACTTCCACTCCTCCTGTCACTGTTGCCATCGACTGTCTTCTCTAACCAATCAGCAGTCAGATCTTCTGCAGAAGCTCCACCCACAGACAGGTATGAAACCTCCCTGATAGGTAAATACACGCTCCAAGAGTTGAAAGCAGTGCCTCTTTCTGCCTGTGAACCACTGAATCAGAAAAGCGTTGTGTGGCTTTCTCCTCTGTTCTCGTTGTTAGCTTTTCTGAAGCTCCTCTCTCTCCTTGCATTCCTAATTTGCTATAGTTCTATTTTTCCCTAATCTGACTGGTTGATGGACAAAATCAGCTAGCTTCCTTTCCCTGTCCTGAACTAAGCAGGATTTTAACTGGAGGGAAACTGCTTTCAACTCCTTCTCTGAATAAATTGAAATGCAGGATGAATAGATTTCTTGGCTTTTGTTGTTTTGTATGAACACTGACAAGTAATTGAACCTTTATTTTTGCAAACAGCAAACAGAACAGTCGATACTAATTAGTAATTTATGAAGCACTTTTGCTTTCTGACCAACACACATTGTTCCCGTTTGACCTGGAAGATAAATATAGTTACATTTCTTACCTCAGAAAACATTTGCAAAGCGTTTAGTTTCAAAGTGAAGTATTAACTTGAGCTTCCTCCTCCTCCTCCTCCTCCTCTTCCTCCTTCTTCCCTGGTACACTGCTGCCTTTATAATTCATTACCTCCACAAACTGTTACTGCAGCTTTTTCCTTAAAAACATGCTGCTAGACCAAACAGTGCAGTTAGCGTCTCTTTAAAACGTCGCTCTGCAGGCCCCGTCGTGGTTGAAGACTCCACAGGGTGCCTGTGGTTAGTTATTCAGTGTAATATAATACATCTAGAGCAGAGATTTGTGTGCAGCTAACTGGCTTAAAGCGCATGGCTTTGTTTAATTCACTGGCAGCAAGAAAGCTTACTAATAATTTCCATTACTAATATGTTGATACACCAAAAAAATATTTGTCCATTTACAAGAGGAACTCCCCAGGACTTCTGTTCAGTTTCTGTTTTCCTTTATTCTTTTTTCTTTTTTAGACTTAATTCCTCTTTGTGGTCAGATTGTGTGCATGTGATCTGGGTGTTTTTAAATTTGCTTTGTGTGTGCATGGAAGTAAAATACTGTGTGACAGTCTAGTTGATTCTTTTGTGTTTGCGTTTCCGTATGCGGTTGTTCCAGTGTGTGTCTGTGAGCTTTAACTCGTGCTGCTCTCTCTCCCACAGAACCGCATGCACGAGTCTCTGAAGCTGTTCGATTCCATCTGTAACAACAAGTGGTTTAATGACACTTCCATCATCCTCTTCCTGAACAAGAAGGACCTGTTTGAAAGCAAGATCAGCAAGTCACCGCTGTCCATCTGCTTCCCCGAATACGCTGGTACATAAGTGAAATTTCATAAAGCGTATTTATATTAAGGAGAGTCAAACATTCATTTTAGGCCTTGTGTTCTCATACTAAGTATTTTGTCTAAAGTCAGCTGATTAGTGACGTTTTAGGGTCAGCCTGGTCTGATTCATAATCTGGCCACAGCTTTGAGCTGATCTCAGTGCTGTATGCAAGAACTTAAATATCACATCAAATCTTATGTGCACTCGTTCTGTTCTAACAGTTCATTATTTTCACCAAAATGCCCCCCCCCCTAAAAAAAAGGAAAAAAAAATCCTGCTGAAGCTACTCGTTACATTGCCAGGTGCAATCAATACCACAGATGCAGCAGATATTCAAATAACTGCACCATCAAAAGTTGCAGCAGTATTCCTGCTTGACATCAGGGCTGCAGGCTGCTGTTTAAGAATCATTATTTCCCAGCTAGATGTCACTGGGTGTCTCTCCCAATATGACTCAATATGGTTCTTCACAGCATTTGTCAAGTTGGATCACGCCGCAATGTGAAATGCTTTTCCTTTTCAATTATATCGCTAATGATCTCAGAAATATGTTTGCTATAAGTGCGGCTGCAGCATTTGTGCCTCCGACGGTTTGAATCACGACTGGCGCCTAACGTTTGTCGTCTCGTTTCTTTTCTTTAAACTGTGGATGATTCACGGTTTCAGTAGATTTTTTTTCTTTTCTTTTCAGATTCAAACAGTCACTACCAGATGCTACTATTAAGTGTAATACGCTCACCCATATTTATAATTAGGCTGAGCAGCAATAAAGCAGAAAAGTCAGCAAACTTCTTCAGCTGCTCCAGCTGTTTGCTGCTCTTGAAGTGAGTCTGATATCTGTGGACAGCTGCTGTGTAGCTATGTAGTGTTAGCTACTCAGACTAAACAAAGTCTGACTTCCCTTTCATAACTGCATTACTGCATAAAAGTCTGCATTTAGTCCATCCCTCCACAGTCCAGCTGCACCCGTATTAGAACTGTTTATGTGGTTAATGGTTTAAGATGGCTAATTCAGCAAACTATCATTCATTGAAGCTACTTTTTTTTATTAAAATCAAGCAAGCTAAATTCTGAACTATAATCATGTTGATGTCTGTGACAGTATGAAAGTTGTACATAAGGTTGACTAGAGAGGAGGACAAAAAGACAAAATAGGAGATAGACTAATAAAAGGCAGAGCGAATAGGCTCAGACTCCCAAACAAACCAAGGATCAGATTCAAAGAGGTAAAAACTGTGAAACGGAGAATGAAATCGGGGTGTCGTTGGGAGCACAAGAGGAGCTCCGATGAGAGAGAGACGAGAAAACGAGAGACAAGACGGGATGGGGGTGGGGGGGTGGGGGTGACAATAAGTGACGACGCCAGAGACAGAGAGAGCAAGAGCGTGAAAAAATTAGAACAACACAGACAAAGCAAGATGGTGGGAAAGCAGGAGAACGTGCCAGAAAGACTGTGAGAAAGTGAGAATTAGAATTCCAATCTTGCCCCCCCCTCTTCTTCAGACTTTGTGCCTATTCTGATGAAGTTGCCGCTGAAGCAGGCAGACAAACCACAGTGCCGCCAATGGCTGAGAGCCAGATAGATGTTAGCGACACTTGGAGCAACATTTACTCCTATCGCTGAGATCTGAGTCATTCTAAAAGCACTGTACCAATTTAGTGTTAGAATACATGCCAAATGCGCGCGTAAAGGCAGAACTAACCAACAGTTGATAATGCTCTCGAACTAAAAGGGTGCACAGTAGATTTGCCAGTGCTGGTAAATTGATCGATGCACAGCACAAATAATGGCTGCATCGTTTCTTTGGCTTTAGGGCCTCATATCTGTCACATTTTGAAGTCTGTAATATATTAGTAATGTTCAGAAAGTCGCAGCCTGCACCAGCAATAACAAGACATATTACTTTCCATCACAGAGCATTTATCTGTCTAAAAATCACCTTTCCATCTTGTCTGAGAAAGTGGTCCATGTGTCATATTTACTGACGATTGGCTAACAGTAAGCACAGCTACAGAGCACACCTCAGCAGAATGTGTGCTGAGCTAGAAAGTCAAAGGTTATGTTTTCAGAAAATATTGCTGATGTGGAAAATGGAGGGCAGCCCACAGATATAAAGGTTCAGATGACAACTGCTTTTAAGCCTGCATCCTAACTCCCTCTATATGTCGTCTGTGTGTGTGTGTATATTTCTCCTCAGGTCCAGATATTTACCTGGAGGGAATAGCCTACATTAAGTCTCAATATGAGATCAAGAACAAGTCAACCACCAAAGAAGTCTACTCCCACGTGACCTGCGCTACAGACACCAACAACATCCAGTTTGTGTTTGATGCTGTCACTGACGTCATCATAGCAAATAACCTGCGTGGCTGTGGCCTGTACTGATGATGCTGTTACACTTTGGCCAATGGATGATGGGTGTTTGACTTGTATGTGAGAGACCCAATCAAATGCTGGATCTGGGCTGTGTTCATATTATCATCATACTAATTTCTTACATGGCTGGCCAATGGACAAGCTTAAATTGGTTGGTTGGTTGGTTGGTTGGTTGGTTGGTTGGTTGGTTGGTTAAGGCCTCCTATCCATTCATAAATTAGAACCATTTTTTTAATTGTATCTTCTAGTCAAATCTGTTGGTATGCTGCAGAGATTCTGCACGATACCTGCAGCTGATGCTCCAGTAATGAGAGACTTACTTATTCAAACTGAGCCGAATGCAGGATAGTATACTGAATCAGACTTCTACCAGGTGTATTTATGATTTTTCTTTATTATTTCTTTTAGTTTGTGTATTTATACTTTTGTGTCTTAAATTTGTGCCTTATTTTTTACCAAAATCAGTGCAAAAGTTCACAGAAAAAGTCTTATTCAGGGTCAAGTTTAGCTAACACAAAACTGACTTAATTACATGCTTGAGATTTCAAATACTAAGTATTTCAGAGTTACTAAGTCAATTAAAACTAAATTCATCATGAAATGTGTAATACTTTCAGAGTCGTAGAGTTTTTGGGGGGTTCATATTGATTTCATAGAGTTGTGCCTGCTAAGAGGCTAAGGTCATGTGACTGGCCAATTAGTAAAAGTAGGGGAATAGTAGCAACGCAGTTGTATTAAATGCAATTTATCCATCCACAAATGGGATTGTGGATGGTCACTAGTCCTTCACAGGGCCACCACAGAGAGATAAACAACCATTCATTCACATTTTTACCACTTGAACCATTTTAGAATCACAAATTAATCTAAAGTGTGGGAGGAAGAACCGAGTACATGGAGAACATGTGCTACTTTCGTGCCCCAAATGGAGTTCATTTTATAATTTATTTATTTATTTTTAATATTTGCCATTTTGAAGTTCCACGTTGAAACAAGTTTTCATCAACTTTTGCTTTCTACTTTGAGATGGTCTCTGTTCCCAGCTTGCTTCGCGCTCGTTCAGCTTTCTTTGTACGAGCTGGATAATGGAACAGCCCGATTCTCCGCTGCCCTGAAATGAATTGTGCGTCTTCTTTGAAACTCCTCCTTTTTTTTCATAACTGCCTTAATATGGCGTAGATTCAACAAAGTGCTGGAAACACTCCTCAGAGATTTTGGCCCAAATTGACATGATTGCATCACACAGCTGCTCTGCATTTGTCAGCTACGCAAGAGATTCATAAACCGTTGATACAAGGCAGGATAGATCCATGGATTCATGTTGCTCTCCCATCCGAATGTTGCAGCAGAAATTGAGACATCAGACCGGGCAACATTTTTCCATTTTTCTGCTGTATAATTTTGGTGAACCCATGTGAATTGTAGCCTCAGTTTCCTAATTTTAGCTGACAGCAGTGGCACTCGGAGTGGCACCCTTCTGCTGGTTCAGCGTGTTGTGTGTTCAGAGATGCTCTTCAGCCCACCTTGATTCTAATGAGTGAATACTTGAGTGACTGTTGCCTTCCTATCAGCTCAAAGCTATCTGGCCATTTTTCTCTCACCTCTGGCATCAACAAAGCATTTTCCCCCCGGGGGGACTGTCGCTCACTGGCTGATTCCATATTTGTGTTAACAAGCAGTTAAACATGTGTGTCTAACAAAGTGATCGGTGAGTGTACATTTACTTTAGCGCAACACAAGTAGGACAATGAAAATAGGAAACACTGCCCAAAAATGATATTTCTCATTGTTCAGCAACTGCAGATTAATTATGCTTATAATTTATCCACTCCTCGTGATAGTTTTTTTTTTTTTAATATCTTGCAGGTATTGATAAACCTCATAACATTTTTGTTTTTTCTTTAACCTAATTTTATAGTTTAAATTGATTCCTCAAAAGGATGCTGTTGCTGGAGCAACGCTGCTGTCATCCCTGCAGATGTCATTTCTGGTCAGAGGGCTCATCTTGCTTCTTGCATGGGAACACTATAAAATCACTTAAAACAAAGAGCCACGGAAGCATGTGCTGACTCCAGACTCCAGTTTCCACCTAGATAATGCTTCAGCGGAAGCATTGATTTTAAAGGGCGCTGGGGCCGCATCCATTCTGTCAGGTTGCACAGTGCTATATCCCTGTTGTCCACCACTCCGCCTTAATAAGCCAGAGGTGAGCTTTGAAAGATTACTGACTGATGAGTACATCTGGTCCTCTGGGACAAGAATGCAGACTCTGTGACTATTATCATATTATCATATGATGCTTTCCTTTTTGCTGATTGAGTTGTTAGATGTCTCACGGCTGGTTAGAATTGAGGCTTTGTGTATATTGCACAGCTAATACGAATAGAACAGCGATGGGTGCTGTTCAGATTGGAGCCTGGGAGAGATTTGTGCGATACTAGAGATGTGTCATTAGTTTCGCTGTGCTCTGTATAGCCAGCAGTTGACACCATCATATAGAAAGTGTTTGTCTGTGGGACCGGGTGGAACTGACTAAGCTGAGTGTGTTTATAACTCGCAGCGCTCCCTGGCAAACCGAGGTAGAGTCATCTTTATTTATTCATCTTTATTTATTTATGAGACGGGCATTTGCTTTATTCCACATTTTCATCCACACTCAAGCACGAGGTGTGCTCCCTCTGATTTATTTTAGAGCAGGTAGATGTCATCATCAGCCCATCCTTCCACATGTGTGCCAAATTTCCTAATTAGAGACAGAGAGCTCCCTCAGGCTTTTGATCAGCTTGTGTGCGTCTGTACTGATGTGTATTTTGTGTGTGCATGTTTTCAGATTGTATATAGTTACCTACGTGTGTCTGTTGATAGTACAGAAAAGGTCACTGTGTGTGTGTGTGTGCGTGTTGTGTAAGAGACAACATCAGCCCATGGGTGCTGTGGTGGAGTCAGCATCTGTGGATTAATTACCCAGAGGGCACCTATCTACCCTTTCAGCACAGACAAGCCCTAAACACACACACACACACACGCACTGAAGAAACAAACACACTCATGGGACTTCAAAATGTCACAACACCTTAGTTGCCTGTGCCAAATAATACCACCGTTTCCAACCAAAGAGACTCAGATGGGGGGGGTTTTATTGCCAAACAAGCTGCTGCCGCGACTGCTGAAGGCATTTAATCATCGTCTCCTCTGAATTATCTGTTACATGTCGTGAAAGGAAAATTATCTTTCTGCGTTCTGTGCGACTGTTTACTTTTCGCTCTCCTGATTGGTTACACTGTGCATAAAGCTTCCCTCCTTTTGCAATACCTTTGCAGGCAAATAAGCATGGCATTTAATGTTGACACGATGAAACCAGTCAACAAATCTGTGCTTAATCCTGTTGGTCAAAAAATAAATAAAAGTTGTTCTGTATATGCAGATCTGTGCTTCAAGCCAAAATAACAAACTGCTCTTCAAAACCTTACGCAACAGTGAATCATCATGCACAGAGTTAAAATATGATCCTTTCCTGTCCGTGCAGTGCAGAGGTTAGTACCCTGAAACTCCTTACATCAATTATTTTTCGCTGTGCTTATGTCTCTATGTCTGCATAACTGTTTGTCCACACAGAAAGAAATTCAGTCCTCCGTCTCTCATGCATCTGATGCAGCAGATGCACTTCTGTTTAGTCACTCCAGCTGCCACATAAGTCTGAATCCATCCTGTGCTGATGTTCTGCAAGGGTGCTTCTCATGCTACACCTCCTGGCAGCCATAGGCAACCAGTCAAAAATGGTCCAGTGAAAGTTTCATCCACATTAAGTTAGTGAGCTCCAATTAACACAGATGAAAGGAAATCCTTACGATGAAGATCTGGTAAAGATAGCTTGCTGATAGTTTATGCAGAAATTTCCACGTCATAATTTACTGGAGTTGAGCTAAAACTGTCGGGTCTTTTTTTCAAACTGAAAGCAGACTATAAATTAAGGCGTGCACAATGAGAAAAAAGACAGAAGGCAGCTCATTGTGTAATTAAATGTGTGAAACTAAACCCCCTTTTTTTATTGGAAGTGAGCAGTTTAAGTGCTTCTGCTTCTGCTTCACCTGCAGTGTTTACAACCGTGTCTCGTCTTTTCGTGACATGAAACAGGCCCGCGAAATGAGAAATGTGTAGTCCTTCACGTTGTCATTATTTTTTAGATCTCTTTGTTTCTGCAGCACTGTAGCAATTAGTGGTTTACAAGGTGAAGATAGAGGTGATGTGTGTATGTGTGGTGTGTCCTTTACACAGCCTGTCCCCACTCTTGATGAGTTACCAATGAGTCCCAAGAAACAGGAAAATTATATTAGCAGCCAAGGTCAAGAGGATGAGAGGAGGGCGAGTAAGTAGCAAACAGTTAATGTCCTGCTTCAGTCCCAGCGGTAAATACTGAATTCCTACAGGCTGCACTGAAGGACAGATTTGTGGGTAATTTAGGCGGCGTTTGTTTGCTTTGTTGCGCTGTGTGGATAACACAATCAGTAGCCTATTGAAAGCTGGGGACAGCAGCCTGGCTGCTTTTCTGGGCAGCAGGTGGTATCACAAAAGAAATGTTAGCACCTTTTGCCATGTCATTGCCTGAGCAGCATAAAAAGCTGCTGAAATGTCACAATGGCAGCCAAATGAAGAACTATTCCAAACGTAAGTACCAAATCTTTCCTGTATTGGATTTAAATGAGCTCCTGCGGTGTGTTTTTGCTGACTTATTTATACTGAACTTCAGATTTAGAAACAGAGCTTTTAAAGCTTGTAAATGGTTTTGAGTCATCTTTTAACATTCACTCCCTGCTAAACCTTGCCAAGTGATGAGAGGGAGGTCCCTGCTCTGCTGCTGAACCAGAAAGCTGGGGGGGGGAAGGGGGGGGGCAGGACTGTAATGAACCTTAATAAAATTAGGCAGAAGGCAGAGTTTATACTGCTACACATAAATGTCCTTGCGCTCACCGTTCTCTCACTACTTTAACCTTCCAATTTCCATTCAACCAACATGCTTGTTAGCACCAACCAACACTTTCTGTACGGTACAAGTCACCCACATCCACATCTACAAAGCTGTTATTGGTGTGTGTGTGTGTGTGTGTGTGAGAGAGAGAGAGAGCGCGTGTGTCTGTGTGCGTGTTTGTGTGTGTGTGTGTGAATGCTGCATTTTATTGATCAGTGTATGTAAAATGCATCTGCTGTAACTCCCTCACTATTGTGATAATTTATTGAATGTTGTATTTATACATAAGGCAATGATAATAAAGCATCACATGAGTAACTTGATGTGGGTGATTATTTTTCTTTGTGTGTGTGTGTGTGTGTAACTGTGAAATCCTTCCTCTTTGTTCTCTTCTAACCATTTTACTAATGTTTTAATTGGAAAAAGAGAGATGCGTCTATTACTGTGTAAAAATTAGCAGTTCTGCATGCTCAGCTGGTGGTACCATGTAACTTTTGCCTTCTTTTCATTTGCTTTTCATATGTTTCCTCACTCTCCTATTTTGTTTAATCCTGCTGCTTTTACCTGTTCCCCTAATGGCCCCTAATTTTCTCTCTTCATTTTTCTTTCGTGTCTCATTATTTCACCCCTCCCCCTCTTCCTTCTCCCTGCTGCAGAATCGCATGCATGAGTCTTTGATGCTGTTTGACTCCATCTGCAACAACAAGTTCTTCATCGACACCTCCATCATCCTTTTTCTCAACAAGAAGGATTTGTTCGCAGAGAAGATCAAGAAATCTCCGCTCAGCATCTGCTTCCCTGAATACACAGGTACGAAAAAAAATCCATTTTCGCAGTGGCGGAGCAGCAGTGAGATCACTGAAAGCTGGGGCAGAGGGAGATCAAACAGGAATATTAGCATAAAATGACAGTTACATAAAACTCAAAAATTTTTAGTTCCTTCTTTTTTTTAAGTAGTATTTTGCCATTTTCTGGATATAGACTTTTTTTTGTTTTTTTTGAAATTTGAGTGCATACAAGGCAAAACAGCCTGGTTCTGTTCAAAGGTCATGAAATGTACCTATCGGATGAAGGACATCTTATCTGTCTTTTATCGACACAAAAACCAACTGTCAAAATTACAATTCCCAAAAAATTGAGCATAGGGTTAATTCAGGCAGGTCACAAAGTCAACCTCAGCAACAATGCAGGCAGTGCCAGCCCACGTCAGCTGACACCCTTCTGCACACCCAGTTGGCAAATCTCATTTAAGATGTGCTTTTAGATCTGCCTTAGCATGTCTGCAGTTGGGGATGATACCGAGGCATTCCCAAGTTAAGCAAGAAGCACATCCGCTCGGCAGGAAAAGCCCAAAACCTAATAGATTCCCAGGAAGCATTCTGGCCATTTTTTCATCTGGCTCATTTCAAGCAAAGATGCAACGACTCTGCTTTGAGCACCTTCTCACCTTGTCTCTAAAGCTGAGCACAGGCGCCATTGAGAGGAGGCCCGTATCTGCTGCTTGTATCTGCAATGTTATTCTTTCAGTCACTTCATAGCTATAGGTAAAGATAGGAACATTAGATTAACCAGCAGCTTCACAGCAGACATCACATCTGCCTGTCATCGCTCCGGTCTATCCCGACTCATGAGCAAGATCCCGAGATACCTGAAAATACCTGAGAATCATAGACCCTGACTTTGAGATGCTAGTGATGATTCATGATTATAGTCATTTGGACTGAAGAAAAAGAACAAGAAGTACTTCATTGAATTGGTATCTTTGGACAGATCCAGGTTAT
>VUQJ01018828.1:16278-27820 GCA_015108635.1 Andinoacara biseriatus | reverse complement strand
TTTTTACAAGAGGTTTGTGTGTTCTGGGTTTGATAGATTTACTGCCAATATGTTTTATACAAGACTTGAATGTTTAATACCACTGCTTTGTGAGGAGGAACAGCTTGAGAACAAAGCAATTATATGAGGCTTGAGCTGCTGCATATCTCAGTGTGGGGCGCGAGTAACTGAAGAAGTCTCATACAGTCTGGCTTAAATTACAGATTTCTGTGCTGCGACTGATTTTACATTAAATGTACTGTAATGTAAGCAATTTATAAATGAACTGTTCAACTTTTCCATCCTTTTAAGTGCTCTTTCCACCACTCCTGAAATGCCTTTTCAACATGTTTCACTGTTGTCATGTGGTGCGTTCAGCTAGGGCTACCAGCAGTTCAAATTTCTCCAATTTCCATATTTCTGTGTTGTGGAATAGGCAAACATACAGCGATCTGGTTTCTGTCAGACACACTTATGGGCCGAATCCAAGTGCGAACAGACACAGAAGAGACCGCTATTAAGTTTCAGTGGGTGCTGAAGAGAAGGAGGGTGTGAATGACAACTACAAGCTCTGTGCCGCGAGTTGGACTTCGGGCTCAGCTGCTGCTCAGCTGATGGTTCAGACCTGACCTGATGTGCTCCCTCACAACCCCGTTCTTGTTTTTAGAAGAGAATAGAATGCCTTTATTGTCATTACACAGAATGTACAATGAGATTGGAGATTTCCAACTGGCTGTGATGCAGACGAGGAAGAAATTGGGAGTGTCTGGGACTTTCAGTAGTGTCCTGATGAGGTTGATCACAGCATCTCAGAACACCACCGTGGAGGAAAATGAGATGGGGTCTCGACAACACAAGATTGGAGTGGTTGGCGGTGCGGCTGGATGAGTTACGATGCTCTGGCCGGGTCGCTTGTGTCTGGCCTTTGGAAGCAGTCTTCTAACCCCTAGCCACTTATATTACATTTGCCTTTTAGAGTGCATAAGAGCTTTGAGATTTAGAGAGCTACTGCATTTAATTTAATTTGAGGTGGCTTTGAAACCCTAAATCCTGGTGCTGGTCCTTATGTAGTCCCTCAGCAGACAGTCCAAGCTCCTCGACAGCTTATCATAAAGAGGGGATTAAGAGTTTTTCTTTTTTTTTTTTCTTTCTAAGAATATGAGGATATGTGAGGCAGACACACGGCACTTGCTAATTAAGTAAGCCCTGGTTTGTGTTAGCTGTAGCCACCCCCCTGTGTGCATGCACACAGTTTGCGGGGTACAGACTGCAACCTGGAGATCTGGACAGAAATGTTGGGGAGCCACAGATTAACACTTCTGTCTCAGTCAAGATGTCATTGGAGCACTTCTTCAAAACAGGGTCACGTCCCATTGGACAAGTGCGAGACTCACACACGGAAACTTTTGGCATCCTTGCATTTAGGCACAGCCGACCCTTTGGTAATAATCCTCTTAAGGCCATCTCTTTGTTAGACAGTAAAAAAGATGGAGTGATCTATCCAGTCTGACTGGCCAGGCAGATTAATTCCTGTTAGCTCTGTCCAGTTTCCTTTTGTGCCTTCTTATAATCACTGTCCACATAGGCCCCAGGCACTCCTCTGCATTAACCGCTTCACTTTATGCAATGACAGGAAGAATGTGCTTGCTTTCTGTTTTCTGCACATCTCTTGCAACAACTGCTCCTTCTGGGGTGGAAGTGCTCAAAATACAAGAAAAAGCTCCACTTTCAGTTCCACAGACTGGAAAAGAAGAGAAGTGAAGACAGGCTGTGTGTTGGAAAGATTTAAGAATAAATTCATTTTGCTTAATTCAGAAGTAGATAATGATGTCACTGTGTGCCATCCCACATGCAGTGTCGCTGTGACATGTTTTTCAGCCTCTGGTAGAAACGTGACACAGCAGATGTTCTCAATAACACGAAGTTTTGCTGCGGAATATGTCGAGATAAGGAAGCGTCTTCTCACTACTAAACAGTGCGGTTTGTGAGCCATGTCCCAGTTTAGCTGTTGGTTGGCTCACCCTGTACTCTTCTCCCCTCTGTTGTTTTATAGCATTCACATTAAAGGTCCCCCAACAATAGCTGAAGCGTTAAAAAGATGGAAGGGCCTCTAGTAATTTACTTTATAGGCTTGCTGCGTCTTTCTCGACGTGCTTTTTCCATCTGATCTTGAGCTGTTTCAAATTAGACGAGCTGCATTGTACAGTTCAAATCTCTTTGAAAGGAGGCGTCATCACTTCTCCACATTTTTGACTATAAGTCAACATCCATAGCAAAATCTGGACATCGTTTATTTCACCGTTGACAGCAAAATATTGACGCTATTTGACAGATGTTCATGTGGACTTCCTATCAAGTGGACTTTTCCAGACTGCTTTCCCACAGATATCCCACTAATCTTTCTTTATGTCTGTATTCTAGTGTGCCATTCCCTCTGCTGTGAGAAAACAGTCTGTGTGTTCTTTAGGCTCCGATTTAGCCGACGTCTGTAATAGTAACCGATGGAATTAGACAGAACTTCCTCCTCTGCCAGTGGAGGCCCTTTCATGTGGCTGCTCCAGATTTTACCGTCAAGTAGACAAACTTCCATTGCAGCAGCTTTCACCCTGTGACCCCCACGAATACGCTATTTCATTTTTTGGGTGACGCTTTCACACCTCCTCCGTACAACTATTATTTTGGCATCAACCCAAACTGACCAACTGCATCTGTCAACACAGCTATGAGATCATTACACATGTTGCATACTGGAGAGGATATTTTTATGCAGTGTTGCCTATGTTGAAGATCAGGGGTTTAGAAATTGTGAGAGTGGTGACGTGAAGAAACGATACTGCATGTGGTGAAAGGGACAGGTGGATGTTGGTGCTCTGAAAGCAACTGCATTGTACTTTTCTCCTGGCATTGCAACACCACAGTTAGGCACTAAACTAAACAAAAAATACATTCATTTCCAGTTCACTTGTTACCCGAACGTTATAGCTCTCAACAGGCTAGCATGCTTTATCCAGGCATTAACAGCTTTATATAGCTAATTAGCATTAGCAACATGTGCAAATATCTTTACACATTTTTCTAACAGGATTTCTAAACTGGTATTTTTTAACCTATATTTGCACTTGTGCTTCTTTCAGCAGTGCATAATTAAAAATGATTGAACAGATGTTCAATTAATGATGCACTTAAATACAGAGCTTGGCTAACAGTTGAAACCAGTAGCTTCACAACTTTTTTTTACAGACTGTAGATAAGCTACTAGCTTCAACTTCCTATTGTGCCTCTATTAGTGATGTAATGAGACGGAATAAAACGTAGATGTAGCTGCTGTGATTTCCATTTGTTTGTGAAGTCCCATTTTGAACCCTTGCGCGTTTTCGGCTTCGCCATCTTGGTCTTTTGAAACCAGATGATGAGGATGTATCTGACCGTAAAACCGCCATCATTGGCTAACAGCTTGCCAGTCGCTGGAGAACATACCCTGCAAAATCCTCCTTTATGAAACTCAGAATCACTAAAATTTACAAAATGGACTGAATGTTTATTCAGTATGACCCAAAATGACTGAACTATAAACTCATCAGGAAAGTGTTTACTGAGGTTAAGTCCCAGGGCTTTTTTCCCATACATTTCTATCACTGGAAATGTTTTTGCAACCACAGGTATTGCCCCATGATGGCTGTTATAAAATGATTCCAGTTAGTTTACCCCACTTCCACGTTGGCTTCACTTTTTATACTCAGAAGCTACGTCTTTCTTTTATACTGACAACAGTGGTAAAGCCAGTTATTGTTAACAGCAACCAGAAAGGACCGAGTGTTTTGGGGTGGGGGGCTTCAAGCCGTTATACAGTGCAGAGCATAGACAGAAAAGGATGAACAGAGTGTGTGTGTGTGTGTGTGTGTGTGTGGGGGGGGGGTAACGTGCACAAAATGGTTTGGGCTCAACCAGGTGAGCTGCAGCAGCACTAATAATGGCAGCTGTTTAGTTGGTGCGGTAATAACCTGATTCCCATCTGTGAGTGCTTGATTGACTGTGAGCGCATGAATCCTAAGTCACGGACAAGGAAGTTTGCAAATGTTCAAATTCAGAGTGACTTACACATGCTGAGATTTTAGTTCTTCTTAGAAATATCCAACAAGACGGTGCTCATAACTTTAGAAAATACTAATAGCTAATTTCAGGAACTTTTATTCATGACAGATTTTAGAGGAAATTGATATCAGCTATAAACCATGGCTAAAGACGTCAGCCTGCCGCCACACATGAATTTTAAATGTATCATGTTTTTAATGGGATTGAATGTCAAGGTGGGGATTTGAGGGGCCGATACAGTTTGTTTTCCTGTCACTGAGATTCTTATCTGGTCTTATCTTTAAACTTACAGTAGTCTGATGAGTCAGCTTGTAAAAGCCAACAGTGCTTGCTGAAGTCCTCAAATGACCTTTGACAAGTAAAGTTGAGCTGTGGCTTGGTAATCACTGACCTCCTCTTTGTTTGTGGACACAGGGACGAAGAGGCAGTGGTTTCTTTGGTGTAAAGGTTTTGCTTTAGGATTACAGCCCTGAGAGAAACACATTATCTGCAAAGTTCAGGCCAGTTGGGAGTTTTTTAAGAGGGAAAGATAAAATAAATAAGACATCATGAGCAGAAATGTGAGTTTTCTCCCAGTTTCTATCGCGCTCTTTCCAAACACTGATCCTCAAAGTGTAAGTTGTGCCCCTCCTTTCCTGTGTCATTATCTGAGAAGATAGGAGTGTTTACCTGATGAAAATGCTGAGATTTGTCTCCTCGTGCAGATGGATCGCAGGAAGGAGGGAGGAAAGATATGAGATGTTTTGTGCACTTTGGTGTTATTTGACATGCTGTCAAAAACAGTTCATCCCTGCGTGAAAAATATGAAAGGAAAAAAAAATGTGGCATTCCCTCCCTTGTGTTTATCACGGCGTGTTGCTAAAATTAAAACATTTAACTTTTAGTTTTATTCCATATACAGACAGACCCGTTATTTTGTTTCCTGACCTTTTCACTGCTCGCTGTATGTCTCCCTTCCCACCAGCCACGCCAAACCCTCCATTTCAACACACACCGCGAGAAATAACAACATGAAGGGAGAAAAACACAGCAGCACAAACAAGTGAAATGTTTGTGTTGTGAAGGTCATATTCAATTGTTCCCCTGAGAGCAGTGCTTTGGCTGAGGCCGGCGAAACATGCAATGAAGAAATGGAAATAGAAGTCAGTGCAATCCATTTGGTATCATTGCAAAATTACACGCACAGACAATGGATATTGATCAACAGAACAAAAGCTTGGAATTTGTTAGGAGTGATGAAACCGCACTGCCCTGAGACACGCTGAAATTGGATTTTCTCTGACACATTAACAAGTTGCTCTTGAGAGGACTGGAATCTAATATTGACCTGCTTGCAGTTACACCCGGCGGTTGGGAACGCAGGCCTACAGTAATATTAGCTCTCAGCTCCTGGAAGCTCCCACAGCTGCTACAATAATACTTTGAGTGTTTATTTAGTTGCAACTGTATTTAAAAAGTGTCCTTTTCACAATTTGCATGAGATTGGGAAAATACGGGTGCCTGGTAGAGGCATTATGCTATCTTCTGATGTCCATCAATCAGGCTATGATAAGGTCACGGGCGCGTGTGTGAGTTGTCTCACATGTTTTATCATCTCTTTGTTTTTATTTGTTTCGTGTATATCTGGCACGTGTCGGCGCTCGATGCGATTGCAGCAGATTTTTCATTACCGTGTTTGTTGCTGTGTTTGTGGGGAGGGCTGTGCTGGAATAAGGGTGTTCACCTCTGCCAGAGTTTGAGCTCTTCGCGTTAATAGCCTGGGTCAGAGGTGGACTCACTAACAGCACTGAGTGTTTCTTCTGCTGTAAGAGGCTCAGATTTAGGATTGAACACCCTTGAGAATGTGCGATTGGCGCAGGGACAAAACGTATGCGCATACGCAGATATTTAAAGTTTATATCGGGCTGCAATCTGGCACAATCGCATTGTGTTTCCTAATCGGTCCTACTTGTAATTACACCTCTGGATAATTCTACACTGCATATCTTGATTGAAGACTTCAGAATCAGCTTGTCTGTCTGCACTCTGGGAAAATTGGTTTATGAGACAATGACAGGCTAGGTTTAGATGTTTGTTTTTGTCGTACTCTGGAATGGTCGGTTACACCTCTCTTGACTGGTTGGAACACTCATTTGCTTATTTGGCACTATTAATGTTTAATGGTCCATTTATAAATACATAACTGCAGGCGGCCCACACCACTTTAAAAATTTTGAATTCATGTTGGTTTATTCTCTTGCTAAGAGTCTTAGTGGGGACATGAAATGCTTCTTTTTAAACATGACTTAGATATTTAGTGATGTTTTAAAAGCCTGTCGTAGGACCCGTGTTGCCTTTGAGGTTGCTGATGAAGGTACCGGCACTGCAAAGCTTTGTGTGCATATTTCTTGGTATAGTTTAATGACAGATAACTGTGCATGGCCCGAGGCTGCTGTGCGGTAGGTATGTGGGCTGTCCTTTAACAAAACAGGCCTGGTATGTGGATGCAGTTTGAAAGGAACGAGAACAGTTTCCTTGGGGTGTTTTCCCACGCCAAGAAGCATTCAGACTTACCTTGTGTTTGACAAATTAGGCAGAAAGTTCAGCTTTTAAAGTGGTGTCATATTCTTAATATATTGACACACATATTGTGAAAAAAAAATCAACTTGTTTTTTTCTCCGTTGGAGGCAAGCACAATATTCAAAGACATATTCAGGTTTCTTTGAGTGTTTGAAATTGGAGAGGAGGGTAATAAAATACATAACTAATTCATGAGACAATGAAAAATGAACCCCGCGTTCTTAGCTAAACTGGGACAAGTTGAAAATTAGTGGCTGCCCTCCTAAATGAAGACACAGTGTGACAGCGACATCGGTCGGGTCGCTTTGGAGTAGAGGGTGGAGAGTGGTTGAGGGGCCACCTTGGCCGAGTCAGAATAAAAATGCTCTTATGTGTTTGATTTGATTGATTGAGATGTTGGGAATTCAGCTGGAAACCTGATAAAGCAGGGGAAAAAATCCCAGGAATAGTATAGAAATTACAGTAAAGCAAATTCTTATTGAAGTGGATAAGAGTGGCAGGTCTATCCCATCAGTTTTAGCCCAAACGGAGCAGTTATGTGAAGAATTGTGATTGATGTCTGCGAGTAGAAGCTCGTGCACTGATACCCCCGTGCACATAAAAACCTAAACAGGAGAACCCTTCCTTGTTTCATCAGTCATACTTAGGCTCTTTGCGATTCAGCTGAGCAGCCCTGAAACAAAATGGACGCTAAATTGCATGCCAGAAATGTGAGGCCATCTCCGCGTTGGAGTCAAGAAACCTGAGACCCATTCAGTTCACGATGGCTCGCTGCTGAGTTCAGAGAATCAGGTTAGTTTATCTTACTCGTTTTCAATAAAAGTTTTTTTTTTTAATGGCAGCTCAGTCTATTAAAGAGAAAAAAAACTAAAAAAAAACCCTAAAAATCCCGGGAGCTTATTTTTTCTAAATTAAATCCCCGTACTCTGCTTTAAGTATTTCATATCTGGGATCAGCTGGGCCAGGGTGTCCTTTAATTCTCCATTTTGTGAAGCTCAGCTCTGTTATCATCCAGAGAAGATAGCTGTGCTGTGCTGGTTTGATGCTAAATTGAGCTGAAAATACAAAATTTAGCCAGTCTTCTTTTCTTCTATTCCAGCTTCAGGTCACTTTGGAGTGGACCCATTCCTTAAAAAAAAGCACCTGCAGTGACAGTCAGACGTCTTACTGTTATGCATCACTGCTCACACTGGAGTTAAATTAAGGGAAAGCCAGAATTAGCAGATGACTCAGGCGTCATGCAGAGATCATAGAAATCTGTTCTTCTTCATATGTTTTTAAAAAAAAAAAAAATCTCAGGATCATGTTCCAATAATTCAAAAGGATGTCATAAAGTAAGCCTGTCCCACAAAGACATTATGTATATTTTAAAAGGCAGCTCGTTTCAACAACCCATCGTCAAACCTCACAGAGACCAGAGGAGAAGGTAGGAGCCTAAAAATGACATCTCATTAAAAAATGCTGCACAGTGATTTTAATCCGGACTTCTCACTGTTATGTAAAAAAGCGCTGGGATTACTGACAGGATTTTTCAAGTACACACGTGCTGCCCCAGGCTGCACGCATGCACGCACACACACACACACGCACGCACACACCAAGGCTCACAGACATGCGGGGTGATGTCTCATGTTATTTGCCACCTTTTGATAGTGTCCATGCATTTGCATAACCATACATAGGAGAAACTCAGCATTGTGAGAAAAAAGAGTGTGTTTGGCTTTTTTTGTTGGCAGCATTAGTGGTGTTGCTCAAGGGGTGGCATTGCTTTATCGATATGATACCCTGTTCGCCGCTTTTGTCCAGAAGCCAGTGGCTTTCCATGACTACTTGTGCAGGATTCCCAGGAGATAAATTATGAAAACTTCCAAGTTTTTTTTCTCTTTAGCACTATGAGGTCAAAATGCGACTTTGCTAAATCCTTTGATTTAATATCTAAAACCCAATACTTACAGTAGCAGCTGCTTTTCCATCAGCCTAGCATGCAGTGTGCAGTGCTGCTTAGTAAATATTACCATGCTCTGCCTGCTCCCAAATAGATACTGTCTAATATAAATATCCTGGTAGTTATTGTAAAAAGGTTCTGGTGCCATAAAGGGAATTTATTCATGTCAGTCATTTCCACGATTGCCAAAACATGATTATTCCATTTGCAGTTATTTATATTTGTTGGCATGGCTCTGTTCTGGGACCTGACCTCTTTTCCACATGCATATATGGGAAGCATAAGGTGGGAAGAGCACACCTTCCCAGTCTTCTGTGTGGATATATGGAAAGTTGCAGAAAGGAATATCAGTGGTTAGACCCCTCCATATTGACCAGTGCATGCGTCAATGTCAACACATATGACACTGATTAAGTCAGATACAACATGAAGGGAGGAGCTGGGCTGAAGGAGGGTGGCAAAGCTGCTTGCAGATGCTTGAAGTAACGGAAGCTCAGTTGCATCAGTCAGGATCTTTGTGGGATTCTGTCTAAAATTCAGCCACATGAATGTAAACCTCAGGATATTTTCTGTGGCTTGGTGAAAAGGAATACTCTCCATCTCAGCCTTTTTCCTGTAAAACCGAACACTGTCCGGCTCCTTATAATGATTCTATCAGGTCAGCGTCGCTCCTTCTTAAAATTCCACATAAACCCACTCCTCCATTCAAGGTTGAGTTCAACTGCTGTTCGTTATTCCCGAGAGAGTGATGGTGCGAATGAGTGCAGCTCACGGAGATCCCCTGGCAGTCTTACAGGCTCATTTAATCCCGAATACCTTTGCTTCGCTTCACTGCATCTCTTCCCAATACAGCTAATGGATTATCTCATACAAACAAGTGGACTGGCCCCCCCGGATGTATTATTGATGAGCTATACGTTTAGCTTGCTTCCCTGATGCTTCACTGTTCGTCCGCTCCTCTGCCATCAAATATTTAGCACGTACTGGCTGGGACTAATGCACTGCAGCCCTTGAGCTGAATTCAAGCTTTTGATTAGTGAAGGAAAAATGAGGAGGAAAAAAAAAAATCCCTATTAATCAAAGTGGTAACGCTGGCAAACCTACAGGAGTTTAATTTGATTTTGCCCCAGTTTGTCTGTCGCAAATTTAAAAGATTAGAGTGAAAGCTGTATCGAGTGTCACAGGGTTTTGTTTCTGAAAAAACAGCATATTCATCATCACACAGTGGAAGGAGATCTTTTTGAATATGTTGTGCAAATACCGTTTAGCACTCTTAATCTTTGCAATCTTTAAATCAACCTAAACCGTCTTCACTCTTTGCGTTTTTTTGTCCCATATCCAGATAGCCAAGTGAGCAAAATTGAAAAGAAACGCACCACCAACCTTCAGCTTACTGTTTTTCTTTAGTCTTTATTTTCATCGTGCATATATGACAAGTATTAAGGGTTCATCTTGACACGAGGAGAAATGTTCTGAAAAAGGATTTGCATTTAGCCACAGGTGAGAAGATGAAAAATGGTGCAGCGAGGGGAGTTTGAATAATGCATTTACAAAGTGAAGGTTCATCACAGTTTGGCAAAACACTGCACATTGAATTATGATATTGCAGGAAGGATTTTTACAACTCTAGAAAGTTATCACGGTGACATTAGTTGCATTAACCTTTTTCAGTTATCGGGAGATAAATCGTAGAATCTGTGTTCACAGCACAACATAATCTATCAGGAAAGCGAATTTGCATAGATTTCAATGACGATGACGATCACTTGTCGAGGACTGTGGGAGGAAAATTGTGCGAAACTATTTAACACTTTTTTTTAAAGATCTTACTGGAGTTCTGACATGGCCTACAGCACATGTGATTTTGGTTAACATCTTGTGCTCGACTTGCTACCAGGGGAAGCAGGAGTGTCAAGTGTGCACTCACGCAGTCCCCGTCTCGGTTGAGTTTATTGGGGAATCCTCTGAAGCCCTCCCGTGCAGGCAACTCTATATGCTGTTTCCCAGACATCTGCATCACGTTTCCTTTCTGTGTGGCAGGCAAAGGAAGTGGAATGGAAAAACTGCTCCCCCGCCCAGTGCGGCCACATGGCAAGGGAGGAGAGCAGTCGGTCAGGAGCCCGCCGGCCACAGTTGGGCATATTTGTGGTCAGCTTTCTCCTCTGCAGCAGTCTGAGCCGCTCTGCAGCTCGGCCTACCTCTGCACTCTGCTGCTGTCTCCTAGGGCGGTTTCTTCTGCTTGTCACGTGCTCAAGTACAAAAATTGGGTACAAGAGGAACCAGAAAAGAGACACTTTCTCCTCATTCTCCTTCCCAAACTATTTTTATTTATATATTTATATGATTGTGGGGGAGTGACACATGAAAAGGAATCACCCTCTTTGCAGGAACGGAGAAGAAAGATTGGCCACATCAGCAGAGCGGTTCACCGCTGCCTGTCACACTCCAGCCAGAATGAATGACTTCCATCCATTGGCTCCTTCTCACTCAGACTTACTCACAGTGAAACCAGGGGAAAGGGGACTACACACACATTTATAATAAACAAAGGAAACATATGCTACACTAACCAGCCCACTCCTGACTGTTCTGATGTAGCCACCATCTTACTTCGCTCCTCATGACTCCTTTGCTCTGTCTCTGCGTCTCACCCTCACCATTCGCTGTTAAATTGGACTGTGAGTCCCTCGTTCCGTTAGCCTAGTTTCTCTGAGCAAAAATAGAATGAGCACGGCTGGAGATCTACAAGTCTCTGTAGGGCATATGATATGAAATCAAATCTGTCCTCTGCAAGTAAATCTGTGTGTATGGCTGTATTGGGTGTGGCATGTGTTGGTATGGGTGTGTTTGTCACTTAAGGTGTATTTGTGAGTGTGCGGTGGTCCCAGTGGAGCAATACGGGCAAATCTGCGTCACTGCACAAGAGCTTGCTTTGCAAAAACAACATGCTGTATACTCATTTAAAC
>VUQJ01018826.1:2203-18703 GCA_015108635.1 Andinoacara biseriatus | reverse complement strand
GTCTGACATGTTGTGGGTGTGTTCCCTGCAGCTATATAGAAAGAATTAATGTATGCAAGTTATAACCGCTGAAGGATTGCGTCCTTCTTCCTTGCTATAATATTATTATTCATATACTCTGCTGAATTTACTTTTAGTCATGCACAGCGGAGGGAGTTCTGGCTCTTTAATCTGCATTTAATGTAAATTAAAGATTCGGCCCCATTGTTCCTTCTCGAGAACACTGTTAGAATAATTTGCAATATTATCTCGTGTGCAGTGAAATATAAGGTTTGCAGTGTGGTAACGAGTGTATGCCCACTGTATGTGTGCGTAAGAAAGCAAAGGGAAGTTTGTGTGTGTGTTGTGTGGATTTGTTAGAGATGTTTTGCACAGTGGAAGAGGTTGCCCAGAGTGCTCTCATCTGTAACAAGAGCCTTTGTATCGACATGCTCAGTTCTCATCATAAGTAGAAGAAAGGATGTGTGGAGCTTATCAACATGAGAATGCTGTCAGTAGTTTCGACCCCCCCCCCCTTTCAATTTCCTGTTTTGAAATTATACTCTTTATTCAAAGATAATAATTATGTTTAACAAGATACAGTAGCTGCTGAATATGTATGAGAGAGCCACATAGCAGACTGTGAGAGGTACAATATATAGGCAATACTAGTACAAAAGTACAATATTTGAATTATTATTAGGGTCATTATTAATAATTCAATACTTTTTAATATATTCAGGAATTCCACTGATACAACTTCAAGAATGGAGTTGCTCTCGAAAAATGTGACATTAGAATTATTGTGTTTTTGAGACTTAATAACACCTAAAAAAATACACATTTTTGTACTTGATGTCTAAACTCTCAGATGTCTATCTTAAGATATCAAACTCAACCCAACATCGTGATGGAAAATGTTGAATATTTAACAATTAAATTCTTCACCAAAAGAAATCCACAAGTACTTTTTCCCTTTACTGGAAGTAATGTGTTTTTGTAATTTTGTTAAAACAACCATTTCAAGTGTCCACTGTGCTTGTGAGGTCTACGTTTTGACAAAAAGGTTTCTTTTTTACCAAAAAGCTTATGATTTAGGCCTGAACACACACATGGTGTACAAATTAAATATACTAGCACAGCTGTTGCACAGATCTTAAAAAATAGTACCTAACTGGGAAGGACCCGTGAACGTCAATAACTAATATAATCATGAAAAAAGTCTTTTTTTTCCTAATTTAATTCGAAAAGGTAACGTCTCATATTCTGTATTAATTACACATTTCCTATTTCTAACTTGTTTATGTTTTAATTGCAACAATTGTGGCTTATAACTCACTAATCACTTTAATCATATTTTTTCAAATAAATTTAAAAGAAAAAGGAGATCTACAAAACTGAAATGTCCAACGTCTGAAAAGTGTGTTCATTTATGCATTCAGTACTTGGCTGCAGCAACATTAGCATGAGATGTGGCATTACTGAGGTGTTACTAAAGCCCAGGTTGTTTTGATAGTAGCCTTCAGCTTGTCTGTATGGTAGCGTTCTCATCTTCCTCTTGACGATTCCCCATAGGTTCTCCAAGGGCTTCAGGTAAGGCAAGTTGGTCCTGCCCTCAGTGCTCACCAGAAAGCTTACGAGAAATCAACACCTCCATAAAGCTCGTGAGCAGATGGATGAAGTGCTCAAAAACATCCCGGTAGGTTGATGGCCACGTTGACTCTGGATTTCATAAAACACAATCGACCAACCACAACCAACTCCCCTCAACTCTTCCTGCAGACTCTGGGACCTTCATTTCCAAATCAAATCCAAAACCTACTTACGTCTGAAAAGAGGACTTTGTGCCACTGAGGCACAGTTCAGTTCTTTTTCACCTTGCCCCTTCTGATGTTGTCTGCGGTTCAGGAGTGGCTCGATATTAGGGATGTGACACTTGTAGCCACTTTCCTGTGCGTGGTGGCTCTGGTTGCACTGACACTAGCCTCAATCCACTCATTGTGAAGCTCTCCTGAGTTCTTGACAACTTATCTTGACAGTCCTCTCCAGACTGCGGTCATCCCTCTTGCTTGCATCTTTTCCTACCATGTTTTTGTTTTTTCTTCCAGTCAACTTCCGAATAATAAGATTTAATATAGCACTCTGCTGGCTGACTTTCTGTTGCTTCTGGGGCCTTCTGAGGACTATACAGTAAAAAGTGTATGTGCAAAAAGTGGAAGTCAATTCAAAATTCGAGGGAAAAAAATCTACATTTCTGCTTTAGCCATGGCAGAAATGGAAAAAAAAAAAAAGCAGAAGTGGGGATTAATTAATCTCAAAAGTCTATAACTATAATTAACATACAATCCAATCCAATTTCATTTTTCAAATTCGATGGTTGTCGTCAACATACAGTCTTGAGCTCTGCTGTGACATTGTGAATAGACGTCCTAAGAAAGGTCACCAAGCGTCTTAATGTCTGCTGGGATGCATGTAGTATGTTAACATTATGACTGCTCCAGATTACTCGGAGGGAGTCACATTGCAGTGCACTAAAAGTTGGTCTTGCATGCCGGGCATCACCCCCTGTGGTTGTATTTATGTTTATGCTCCATTTCCTCGGTCCCAATGATCATGATCGCCCTGGCCCTGATGCTTTTCAGACAGGACCTGAATGTTAATGAAACAGTAAAATGCAGTGGCGCTGGACAAAAAAGACATCTGGATATAAACTCTGTCCCTCTGAGTAGGTCAAGCATCACAAGACGAGGGGAGTTGTGAAGATCCAAAAGTTTGGAGGGACGTAAAACAACACTCTTTGAACTGATAACATTTGCCTCAGAGCGGCTGATTAATTCGCTGTCTTCTTGCATCTCCATCTACCGCCTTTTGCCTTTACTGTCTCGCATTTACAGTGAAACCTCGTCATATGGTGCTTTACCTTGAAAACTTGCGGAGCTGAGGTATGCTTGCGCACAAATGTTTAAAAAAGCAAAACACAGGGGGCGAGCAAAGCAGTAACAGAGTAAAAAGAAAATAAAGGCCATCTGTCCACTTTTTCATTGAGAAAATAATAAAGATGTTTGGCAAAACAAACCCTTCAATCAGTCGCAGCTGAATATTTGCAGCGGCATTTCACAGCCCTACACTCTGTTTGGCTTATTGCCAGGGATTTTAACTACAGACTATATATTTAATCTTACTCTTGTAACTTTTCAGTTCCGTGCAACAAAAATAAATAGCGGCTTTTAAAATTCCGCACCAGTAACTACAGATTCTACAGTGATGAGGGGTTTTAATTTGTCACTGACCTTCAAATTTACCGGTCTGTGGAGTATTGATGAAACCATAAGGCTTCTAGGAGGCACTATCATAAAATACTGTTTACTACTTACTGGCAATTCTTTTCATTTAGATACTGTTTTTGTAGACAGCCAGTTTTAAACTGTAAACCTCGAAAAAAAGAAGAAAAAGAATGGTCTATTTCAGCAGGATAGACAGCCTAAAGCTCTATTATTTTACACATTGCCCAGCCCTGCTTGTCCTTTAACACGGCAAGACCTAATCTCCATCGTTCCTAACAGTGAAGATTGCACTTCATAATTTATTCCTCCAAATCCCCTTTTTTAAATGTCCCTCGTGGCATATTCTGGTTGTATGCATGCATGCTTCTGTGCAAGTGTGGAACCTTTTAAATGCTTCAGCAGTCCTTGTCAAAGATGGCTGACTCGGGCCCACCCAAAAGATAACTGCACGTACGGATGTAAAATATTTCTACAACCCTGTCATATAAATGCCAGTTTAATTAATTTTTTCTTTCTTTCACAGGGAGCTCGAAGCCTTAAGTGAGGGCTGAGTCTGCATACAAAAGGGCGATGAATAAGAGAAAAGATAGCCAGTTAGTTTTATAATGCCACCAGTGTTTTGTGATGATGGTGGCTTCTTATACAGTATCTTCTCTCAGACCAGAGCCTCTCTGTGGACCATCACATTTGTGGGACGCAGAGACTCTGAGAAACAGTTAATGACCCTGTAAACAAGCGAGCGATGCCTGTATAGCTAGCACGTTGCTAAATGTCAAAAGAGAGAGAAGCAAAGCAAGAGCAAATAGGTAAAGGGAGTTCTGTGCTAGCGTGAGAGGTTTTCTTTTTCTTATTTTGGTGTAACGCCAATTACGGGAAGGGGTGTCCGGGTGTCTATTCAAATCCATACCTTAACTGGGGGGGGGGGCAAGGTTTAGGGTCACGAATGCGCGCACAGAAATATGCATTGATGCCTGAATCAATTTAATTCTGTCTCCGAGGTCGTCAGTAAACTAGCCAATAAAATGAAAGCAATAAAAGAATTCAATCCACAGTGGTGCGTTTAAAAGGAGGTGACATTTTATTTGCATTTGATTAAAGGGATGAGGATGGAAACGTAAACATTCTCACCATATAATTAGGTTTGACAGTGTCTGTCAACATCTTTGAACCCTTCATTTGCTGCCTCTTGCTGTTGCGGTTAAACTAATAAAGGGTGTAAACAGACATGGAGAAATCTGATAAATCAAGCGTCAGAACCCCAATTTATTTCCATTAAAATTCATTGGAAAGCTCAGGGTGAGTCATGGCTTCGCTTTTATCTGATCTGGACAAGTGTAAACATCATTTCTAGGTTTCGAACAGGTATCCAAGAAGAAACATCTTTAAGAAAGACAAAATGCAAAGACTGGAGAGCTCTAATTCATAAAAATGCTTGAAAACAAAAGTCAAACTGTGCAAACTATTGTGAATAAACAGGTAAATCAATTTGCAGTGAATTCCACAATTAACAACCAGAAGAACATGTGACAAAGGAATAACTTCTGACTGATGTGCTGTTCAGGTTTGAAAAACAGCAGTCGGTGAATCAATATTGGAGATAAGTTAATTGAGAGGAGTACTATATCGATTTAGCGGGGAAAATATCTCTGTCACATGCTCATTTGTCAGTGTGATGTCATGAGACTGCATGCAGCAAACGGCACATCCGCTCCAGCATATTTTGTGTCATTTTTACTCGATCACACGTGTTTTGTGCAACATTCAATGATGCTCAAATGGCGCTCAATTAATCCTGGAAAACGTTAACGTCAGATGGTCAATTGATTATAATGACAGAATGCAGGTTAAGGTGAGGGTTAAGGTTGGGGGTTAAATTGTTCCTCATCTGTGCAAAGAGATTAATGGACAGTCAGAATGGGGGTTAAACAGCACAAAAGCAAAACAAAAAGCATTATTATGACAGACAAAATGACTTAACCCCGTGATGCCATTTTAAATCATATTTAATACATGAGCTTTTCTTATATTAAACCTGGGTTAGTGATGGGGAGCAGCAAAAAGAAGCTCTGCTGTGTGTTTCTTAGTCTATCTGCCTGTCCATTTCAGGGTGGCAGGGGGAGCCTATCATAGGGCAAAAGGCAGGATACACCCTTGACAGGTCGCCAGTCCATTTCAGGGCTAACAGAGTGACAGACGCCGAATTGCCAATCAACCTAACTTTGGGACTGTGATAGAAAGCTGGAGTTCCTGCAGAGGAACTGCACAGTCCCCAGCTGCCCGGCAGGTTTGAACCAGGAACCCACTCACTGTAAGGTCATGGTACTAACCACTTCACTGCTGTGCTGGCCTTCATGGTTAAAACAATTAATAAAAATGTTGTTTCCAGCGCTGCCCGCCTTATTTGTTTGCCTGTTGCTGTATCCCGTCTAGAGTTTGTCTGCATGTCTCAGTGTACTTATTGAAATACTTTGAAGGTTAGCTTTCTTCTGCATCTTTTTTTTTTTTTTTATTTCCTTTTTTCAGCACAGATGAGAAACAAATGTAGGTGGAACTGATGAGGGCCGGGCTGGACCTGTTGTCTCCTTTGTGTCAGGTTGTTTGATTCCTCATGTTTCTACCCCGGGATCCTTGCGGCACTTTTCCTGTTTTTTTTTTGCTTTTGATTGTGCTTTCCTTGCATTTTTGCATCTCCACCATGACAAATACAGTAATGTGCAAAAATCTTGAGCCACCCTTCTTTTTCTTCTTTTTTTTTTTTTTTGTTTGACCACCTTTTATTCTTCAGCACAGCCTGAACTCTCTGAGGCAGCTTTCTTGTCAGTTCTTTTTGTAGTCTTCAGGAATAGTCCTTCAGGCTTCTGGAAGGACATTTAAAGCTCTTCTTTGGATCTTTGCTGACTTTTGTTCTCTTCTGTGTCAAGATAATCGCACACTGCTTCAGTAATGTTGAGGTGCGGGCTTTGGGGAGGCCAATCTATGACTGACGGTTTTCGACTGTGTGTTTTTCTATCCAGGTATGCTTTTGCTGCAATGGGAGTGTGTTTGGGATCATTGACAGGATGAAAAATGAAGCTGATGCCAATCAAATGCTTTCCAAATGATATTGCATGCAATCTATCTGGGAGCAAACTTTCTGGAAACTTTGAAGGGATATCTTTGTAGGACCACACTGTCCTGACATATAACGAGGGGCCGGGTTCCTCCAATGGTTGGCCAGGTAGCACTTACATTCAGCGGTGTGGAGTAGGGTGGAATAGGAATATGGAGCAGCTTCTAACGGTAAAAGTATATGTAGTATATGAGGATTGTGAGTCTGAGGTTAACCAAGAATATTGGGAGCAGCAAAGATATAGAACTGAAGGTACTCTGACCATTGAGCACAAAGGAACAAAGAAAGAAGAGGAGAGATGCTTTACTGGGATGTTTGGTTGCTGGGTGAGCCCTGAGTCCAAATGATTTTGGTCAGCAGTGGAGTCCACCAAAGCTGGTAAATAGAAAATCTTGATTAACACACAGTATAGCAGGTAGCATCATTTTCGTTTACTGAGCCACCCACCAGTATTGCCACTTTTACTGGAGGATGGCCCCTTTTGGCTACACTGGGCAAATCCCGAGTAAATGACCAGCGCGGCATTTCTCCTGCCTCTCCAGTCATTCCTCCAGGATCAAACTCGTTCTTCCCAGTTGAATTGGCTCACTGGTGTTCTCACAGGAGGAGCGCGATGCACCAGGCTTTGAACTGGATGGCAGAGCAGACTGGGAAGAAGAAGTGGGAGGTGCACTGCGGGCTGGTAGCTGACAGGACTTGTAATTTCTCTCCATAGCTGGTTGTCGATACTAATGGCGAGAAAAACTAACACTTCAAAAGAGGTAGGCTCATCTTGTGAAGCTGATTCATCCTTCATTGACTCATTTAATGCATGCAGAAACACACCTTGCAGGGCTTTTGCCTCCCAACCAGTCTCCGCTGCTAATGTTCTGAACTCGATTGCAAATTCTGCCACACTTCTGTGACCTTCTTTTAGGTTCGGCAGGCATTTCATTGCATCTTCTTCCCAGAGAGGATGATCAAAGGTTCTCGTAAATTCCTTAAGAAACGAGTTAAAGGGGTAAGTCACCTGATCCAGCCCATAAACCGTATAGTTAGGGCTGGATCAGGTGACGCTGAACCCTCCCTTAGTTATCCTACAAAAGGCCTAAGCTGCTGGGGGCTTCCAAGAAGTGTTTCTCATTCACTCACCTCTTGTCACTCTCTGTGTGTTTATACACCACTCTGCATTTAATCATTATTTATTATTGATCTCTGGCTCTCTTCCACAGTGTGTCTTTTGTCCTGTTTCACTCACACCAACCCCCAACTGTTCGCAGCAGATGGCTGCCCCTCATCTGATTGTTGGGGCTTTCTGTCTATTATTGTAGGGTCCTTACAATTTGAAGCACCTTGAGGCAACTGTTGTTTTGCTTCGGCGCTATATACATCAAATTTCAATTAGTTTCATTGTATCAGTTTCATCAATTAAATATTTGCATGTATTTAATTCCATTTCAATCAGCTATTGTTGCAATCCATCTTAGACTTCCCTCAGCTAGACAATTTTTCTAAAGAAAAAAGACCCCTTCAACATCACTATTAAAATTCTGAATTCTTTTCCTGCTTTTGTTTTAATTACAGAAGTTAGAAGACTTGTACAGAATCATCATTGACTTAAAAAATACAATTAGCTGTGTGTGAAACAGCATTTAAAGGTTTCTATGAGAATGGACTGACAGCGCTATCTACTGAGGCAGAGAATGGAGAGTGGTTGTCATGAAGTTTCCACAAGGCTTCTTCAAATGAATGAAACTGATTTGCCCAATCTCCCTCTCGTCCCTTTTCCACATTAGTATGAATCACTTTTTTGTTTCTGTGAGGCATTCTGCAGAAATGGTTCTTTCTGCATATCAAATACGTCATAAAGTGTTTGCAAATAAGGCAGCACACACATGCCTCATCGTCCAATCAATGGAGCTTCAATAGTTTTTTTCCCGTTCTTCTGTCCTCGTGACACACAACAAGTGGATTTTCACCTAAATCACAGCCAGCCACGGCTGTTTTTGTTTTGATTTGCTATGTGCTCAGTGAGAGTCAGAGACAGCAGTCTGAGCAGTAGCACTGGAGGCAGATGATGTTCTTGGGGGTCATTAATTAACTCATCCAGAGCCTTTATTAGCTCCTTAATGGATCTGGTTAGTGCATATCAAGGGTTTGATTACCTCCTGTTGGCAACGGGGAGAGTCTGACTACATATGTGTGTGAGGCATTTAATATGTGTTTGTGAGAAACTGATGGAGTGTTTGCAGGTTTGTACTTTGCATGTGTGTACATGGATATAGGGATGTGTATGCCGGCACCTCCAGAGATACGTCTGTAAGGGCTTCATTTGACAGGGCCAGCAACTGGAACGAGAGGCCCAATTCCAATCCAGCTCCTCCACCCTCACATTCTGTGATGTGTTTAACTCTATGTGGAGTCAACTTCCAACTGTAGAAAGATTTCTTAATAAAGGGATAGGTAGAAATCCAGGAGCAAGCTTTGGGAGGCTTTTCTGACATAGAAACAGGAACTGGTAATCAGCATCTTGAGGGGTTTATATTACTATTGGATATACAGTATTGAGATCATATCATAACATGTCTATTAGACTAGATTCCTATAAGACTGCTCAAAGAAATCCTATCATTAATTAATGCTTCGATCTTAAATATGATCAATATCTATTAATGGGCTACATACCGCAGGCCTTTAAGGTGGCAGTAATTAAACCATTGCTTTAAAAGCCATCATTTGACCCAGCTGTCTTAGCTAATTATACGCTAATCTCCAACTTCCTTTTATTTCAAAAATCCTTGAAAGGGTAGTTTTAAAACAGCTAACTGATCATCTGCAGAGGAACGGTTTATTTGAAGAGTTTCAGTCAGGTGTCAGAATTCATCACAGCACAGAAACGGGATTAGTGAAGGTTACAAATGATCTTCTTACAGCCTCTGACAGTGGACTCATCTCTGTGCTTGTCCTGCTAAACTTCAGTTCAGCATCCAATACTAGAGCATCAAGCTATCATTGCCAATACATCCTTTAACAGCCTTTAATGCCAAATGTATCAACACCAACACATTTGTGCAGATGCATTTTGCATTTCAGTAATTATGCGATGTTTTGTCCTATCAGAGAAATAAAAATTGTTTCTTAAAGCTGAACAATTGCACTTCACAACCAACATGTTGGTATTATGGTAATTCCACTCATGTGGTAGCACATCGTCTTGGCGACAAAGCACTTGGTGTTAAAGGGTTAAAGGTACTACGCATCAGTGGTTAGAATCATATCTATCTAATATATTCAAATTTGTTCATGTAAATCTTCACATACTAAAGAGTTTTACACGGCTGTGCTGGGACCAATTCTGTTTACACTATACGTGGTTCCCCTCAGCAATATTATTGCATACATTTTCACTGCTATGCAGATGATACCCAGCTCTATCTATCATGAAGCCAGATGACACACACCAGTTAGTTAAACTGCAACTGCATCTTAAAGACATAAGTGTCTTTAAGATGCAACTGCATCTTAAAGACACTGCATCTTAAAGGCATGTCCTCTAATTTACTGCTTCTAAATTCAGAAAAAACTGAAGGTTTTGCACTCAGCCTGAGGGATGATTCCCTACAAATCTTAGAAACGTGGTGTCCGTCAGTGCACATATTAAACAAATATGTATGAACGCTTTCTTGCATTTGCACAGTAAAATTAGAAACATCCTGTCTCAGAGTGATGCTGAAAAGCTATTTCACACATTTATTCTAGTCTGGACTATTTTATTTCTTTACTTTCAGGCTGCCCTAAAGGTTCCTGAAAAGCCTTCAGTTGATCCAAAATGCTGCAGCTAGAGTACTGACAGGGACTAGAAAGAGAGAGCAAATTTCTCCCATATTGGCTTCACTTCATTGGCTCCCTGTTAAATCCAGAATTGAATATAAAATTCTTCTCCTCACATACAAGGTCTCGAATAATCAGGCCCTATCTTATCTGAAATACCTCATAGTATCGTATTGCCCCAACAGAGTACTTTGCTCTCAGACTGCTGGATTTTTTGTGGTTTCTATGGTATTTAAAAGTAGAATGGGAGGCAAAGGCTTCAATTTTCAGGCCCCTCTTCTTTGCAACCAGCTCCTAGTGTAGATTCAGGAGACAGACACCATTTCTATTTGTAATATTAGGCTTAAAACTTACCTTTTTGTTCAAGCTTATAGTTTGGGTGACCCTGAATCATCCCTCAGTTATGCTGCAATAGGCCTAAGCTGAGAGTTCCCATGATGCACTGAGTGTTTCTTCACTCACCACTTCGCACTCTGTGTTTATGTACTACTCTGCATTTAATCATTAGTTATTATCAATCTCTGGCTCTCTTCCACAGCATGTCTTTTGTCCTGTCTTATACTTCCCACTGTTGTGAAGTGCTTGCTCAAAGGGGGTCATTTTGATTGTTGGAGTTTTCTCTGTATTGTTGTGGGGTCTTTACAATATAAAGCACCTTGAGGCAACTGTTGCTGTATAAATAAGTCTGAATTGAATTGAAATTGAATTAATGGAAAATGTGCTTGTTCTAGTTCGGTTTTATTCATCTGTTTTTAAGAAAATTTCCAAAATGCTCCAATTTCTTATTCTTTTCTTTGTTCTTTAATATTTGTATTTATAACAACTAAAATAAATCAATAATGAAGCAAAGTCAAAGAACAATTCTACAAAAAGCTCTATTTTGCTCTTTTCTGTGGCAGTCCTGAAATAATCATACAATTTTTTTTTTTCGAAGTATGAGGAGTTTCAACAATATTGGACACAGTGGAATGTGGTTAGTAAGACTGCAATAGTGCAGACTGTGCTGGAGGCTTTTATAACCCACTTCACCTAGAAACTGTTCAATTAAGAACAACACGTTGGCACTGACATCTCTTGGTACAAACCTCGTGCTCTCCAGGTCTTTGAAGACTGCATCGTCTATTTGTGCCTTTGTTGGTTTCCTCTGGGAACTTTGCTACCTCAAACAGGCCAAACACATACATGCAAGGTTAATTGCATGAATATGTGTGGAAAGTTAAATGTGGATTGTGCAAGTGCTTCGAGTGGTCAGTAAGAATATAAAGGCCAGTATAAATGCCAATCCATTAATGTAGCGGGCCATCCATGAAAAGTGCAAATGGAGGGAGAGACTGAGCTGAAATTGGAGAGTTGAATGAAAAAGGGGACCTATTTTAATCATTATTGTATTTTAGTAGCTTTGCGTGCATCAGAGTTCAGATAGATATTCACAGGCCCTGAATATGTGCTCATTTGGACCCATGGACCATGCATGGGCCTCATGTAATTCAACTATCTGGGACCAAATGAGCACTACTGGGCAAACCCCTGTAGGGCCACCATGGAAACTGCAGACAAAACCATATGGGGCCATAATGTCTGCCCTTACTTATCTCATATGGGGCCCACCTATGTGTGCTGGCAGGGATATGGGAGCCTGTGTTTGTTATGTGAAGTGAGGAAATTCAGCATGTAAGTGTGAAGGAACCAGTACAGTTTGTCATTTTTCTTGATAAGGCCTAATGGGTCAACTAATCACACAGGCCTAGAGACCGTTCAGCAACCCACTGGCAGCCTTGGGTTGCTAGATAGTTGCTGGTTGTTGCTGGGTGAAATCAAATCTCATAGTCGTTGCTTGCAGATTGTTGTACTAGGAGTTTAAATCAAAGACGCTCGCAACTGGAATCAAAGAGCTTCAACGTTAAAGATGCATCTTTCAAAACGCATTGATTGCAGTGGTGAATCCCAACTTTTACTCTGAAGGTGAACGTTCACCAATGTCAGTTTGCATTACACATTTCACAGTTTCACTACCACTTGGTGAGTACTGTAGTTGGCAAGCGTTTGCAGACAAGTTGGCATCTTCCAAGCAAACTACAGACAATCTGATGCTAGCAACTTAAGCAATTACAGCAGCACCAGAATACCTCTTTGTGACAAATTTAATTCAACTGCCAATAACCTTTAGCAACCATCACCAAACGGTCACTGAATACTGATTTTTACTTAGTAGCAGGTGGTTACCAGGGAGTTGACCAGTCTCTAGGCCTGTGTGACTGGGTCCAAGTTGACCTGGTGGCAGTAGGTACGTGTTAAACAATAATCATGCTAAAACTGTTTAAAACATTAAAAGCAGAATATGTGTCCGTTTACTATTTAGTTCAACCTTGGTTAGTTCAAGTTCAACCTTGCCACAAGGATTTATTTTACTGTACAGAATACTCCAGCAGGGCATACAGTACATTTGTTTTTATCTCCCACCTCACGGCTGAAAAGGAAGGGCTGAGTTCATGTCGATAAAATGGAGCTCATTCTCCATTGATGAGCTCAGAAAGCTACAGCCCCAAGTAAAGCCCTAGTTCATGCACTATACATGTCTCCAGCATAGTGGATCTAATATTGAGTGACATTTGCAGTATGGCGCAGTGATCTCACTACGCTATGGCTCTGGTGAGTGTGTTTTTATATATGTGAAATAAGCCTCCCAGCCTTTTACCTAGCAGCGGTCTATGTTCTTAATTGAGAGACAGGAGAAGATGTCTGCCCTGTGTGCTCTATCTTTCCCTTTCTTCACATTCTCTCACACACAGCTCCATCTCAGCAGTGTTCCTTCAATATCAAACACATTGCCCACCCTACAGGTCTCTCATTTCTTTGCTACATCTGGACACTTTCATCCTTAACGTTTTTTAATACTGTGTGCTAACCAAAGCTCCTGCACACGGTGTTGGATTGATCGGGGGTCCTTCCGCAGAAGAAATAACTGAAGATATGATGATTTAGTAAGAGGGGGACAGTGTAAAGAAACAAACCTAAGAGGAGGATAGACTGAAAAAAGACAAATGTGTGGGAATTTATGCACAAAACAGCATCTCACACTGTTGGGAAACAGACTGATGATGCATTAGTTGAAAGGCGGTAAATGAGGCTTGCTTGACAAATGTATATGTAAGGCGGTGTAAATGTGCATGCTTTTGGACTATATGAAATTTGCATATTCATTTGAATGAGCGATATCAGCGATATACACGTGAAATGTTAGCATAAAAGCACAGGTGGAGGGAAATGCATACAGCTTGCATTTTGTATTAGATGATCTGTTGCAACTGTTAGATCTTAACACTTTATAGCCTCATGAATAATAAGGTAAGAGATCTTAACATATGCAGCAAATGAATGTTTGTATTTTAAATGTGCTTTTCCTCCCTGGGTGTAACTGAAAGCAAAGCTCATACTGTCTAGGTGACATCTGCTCCAACTCTGTGGGTCTCTTGTATTACATCACTTGTGGTGTTTGCAGCCAGTCAGATGCCTACTTGTGTGATGTAGATCCGGTAATTGGCAACACTGTCCAAGTGCCTGTCAAGACTGCAAGAGTGTGGACAATTTTCTTTTCTTTGTCTTTTTTAAGACACCGGAACACAATTAATAGGGTCATACTGTCACATGTGCCAATGCAGCACACGGCTCTCACTTGCTCAAGTCCAGATGCCAAACAGGACCGTATGGATGAACCATAAGGGGAAGATGCATGTCCTGATTATTTCACTTGGTTTCTAGATGAAATGTATTTCTTAGTATCAATGGAAAAAATCAAGTGACAAAAATGGTGTTTCTGTGGCTTCATTTCTGCCACTGACATGGCAGCCAATCAAAAAAGAGAGTAAAATGACGCCGATGGAGTAATTTTACTCTCATAGAAATCAGTGTAAAATGTTGCCTTCAACATTCACAGCTATGTCTGGGGGAGAGGAGCTGCATGCCCAAAAGTACAGTACAAAATGTTTCTTAAACTTTTTTCAGTTATTTTTCAAACGGTTATGATAATTTAACCCTGTAAAGCCTGAACTATGAAATAATTGCCAGAAAATTCTTTTTTTTCCTCTTTAAATGGAGTGTTTATTAAACCTTCTGAAAAAATTAAAATGAATAAATAAATGCATGTATGAGTTTTAATTTGTATCATATTTGCAACATCTGTCTAATGAGGTATTTTTATGAATCGGTTCTTTAACTTTAACAAATAAGCTTTATATGAAAACATTCACAGCCAATGTAAATCTTACAGGATGTCATTTATACAAATCTATTTTTACATAGGAGTTCAGGCTATTACACCGAATTCTCACATATTACATCATCCCCCCAGGACACCCAATTGAAACATGTTCCCACGCCTATGAAGCTGACCTTATTGCTGGCCTCGAGTCTTTTGTTTTTCTGTCAGCTTCAATGAGTGACCTCTCATATCAAACTTTGGGAGACACTGGACAAATTTTTTTTTTTTATTATTATTATTCAATACTATGTTTTTACAGTCGCCAAAGTTTTCTTTATTTCAAGCTTACCATCAGCAGTGGAATGCTTTACTGTTTGCTTGTATTAACATTTTAAATTGATAACTTGCATTTCTCAGTGATGAGCATAAAATGAATTTTTTTTTTTTTTAAACATTTTATGGTGTTACTGTCTACCAGCAATTGGTGTAGAGTTTGAAACAATTCAGCACGAATTGTTTCATACACCTACCTCTGCTGTCACACAGTGTTAGGGTAAGTGCACAATGTCTTTGATGTTTCTTTCTTTTTTTTTCTGGCACACCTACTAACTTACTCACTTGGTGTCGAACACACACTTAAGCGCTCAAAGTGTGGGTATTCTGACAGATCTTGTGTGACCCCCTTCTCCTCACACCTGCCCTTTAGATGTCCAACATTTTCAGTCACTTACTAAGTCCTATGACTACTGTTCTTTTCACAGGTTTTTAAGCCTCTATGTTCTGGAAACATCGTGTACTAATGGATTTACAGTGTATCTGCCGCATGAGTGGCTGTAACTGGTGCAGTGGTGGAAGAAGTACTCAGATCAGCCCGTCATGGCACAGAAACATCGTCAACAAAATGTACTTTGAAGTATCAAAGGTTTTGTATTTTACAGCAAATGTTTCTTATGGATGATAAATAATTGCATTACCAGTATCTGTACTCATTTTTAAACTAATTTATTTAAAGTATGGTAGTTACGTTTACAGATTCACAGTCCCTCTTACTAAGGAACCTGGATCAGTGTAGCCTGTGAGATGATTTTGAATGGCTTTTTAAATTTTTGGTTCCTTTGGTAAATTTTTCTTGCACTTGCCATGTCAGATTTGTTGGAAACAAGTGTCGATATCCAGAGCTTAAAAAGTTAGTGTGGACGTCTCAAGAGCTGCAGTTCCTTTACAGAACACAAAAGTGAGTCAACTTCTGATCATTCCCATTTTAAAAAGGTAACTTTAAAGGGTAAATAAACATTAAAAAAAATGGATTAGAGACATAATTGAATGTCACAAACCAATAATCAACATCATGGTGTCTGAATCCGTCTTTAATATGTTGTTTGTGCTGGAAACCGCTGATTTAATTGTAATTATTTGGCTTTTTTTAATATTTTCTTTTAAATTCTAGTGTTGCGATTCAGGTTTACACATAAGTGGTAGTTACTGTATAATGGTCAAATAAATGCAGCAAACCCAACAGTATATTTTCCTCCACACTGTGAAGTAGATGTGTAAAGTAGTATAACATAGAAATAGCCAAGTAAAGAATCATAGAGTTGTACTTAGGTAGAGATTTGGGTAAATGTACTTGGTTATATTGTAACACTCAACTGGAGAAAGGGACTCAAGCACAGCTATGTATAAATGTCAAGTGAAACCAATTTATAACATCTAGACAACAACTCTGACCTCAGCAGCAAAAAGAGCAGTTTGCATCAGCTCAACATGCTGGTAAACATGACAGCTGTCGGCAGCGGCTTATGTTAGAGTAATTATACAAAAGACATAAAACTACAATGAGAGAAAATCCTTCCAGAGTTAATTACATCCATTCAAAACTCTTTCTTTGGTGACCTTTCCTCACAGGGGTAATGACACACAGCTCTGCTCTCTCCACAAAGTTTATCTTCCTATCAAGAGAGCATTTCCATTTAATTCCACTTCTTTCCCACTCTAACCTTTGATACAGTGGTTCAGTATGCAAATCATCATCTTCATATTGTTAGTGAGGTGAATTAGCATCTGCTTTTTTGCCGTATTATCTCACTTTGGGTTTACATAAACGTTCATTGTCAGTGTAG
>VUQJ01018819.1:1968-17254 GCA_015108635.1 Andinoacara biseriatus | reverse complement strand
AAAAATGGGTTTCAAAAAAAAAAAAAAAAAAAAAAAAGTGAAAGGAAAGGAAAGGAAAGGAAAGGAAAGGAAGGGGGCATTTTTAAAATGTCAATTAAAACATTTGCAAATTATGCAAATCATGTTGGATAATAAATACTATTTCATGCTATTTCATGTGCAAATAATTTTGAGTGTGCCAATGCAGCTGCTGCATTTGAAACAGATTTTGAGCTAAAAGGAAATGTCTTAATGCAAAATTCTGCTAACAGGAGCTCCCAGTGGCACATTACAGATATCTTGTGCTTCTGTTTTTGGACCTGAACTTTTAGAGCTGTTTTATAACGGGAGTCTGTTGTAATTGTGGTCAGTGTGCGCTAAACCTTTATGTCAAACTCCAAGTCCGATTTCAGTGACTATCACACTGGAAAAAGAGGGCACAAATGGTTGCATTTTGATGTATAAATTGTTCGTGCACAGTGAAATTTGTGGTTATGAAACAATTTTAAATCCAGTTATTTTCATAACACTTTAGGAGTTAAAAAATTAAGAACACACACCTTTATGCAACTTCACCTAAACACCTCAAAGCAGGTCAACACCCGAATTCGGTTTGGTCTTCTGTTTAAGTTTTGAAAGACACTTCTACAGTAAAACATCCCAGAGTCAGAGTTCTCCAAAGTTTGCTGGGATTTTTTTTTACCATTTATTTAATATGGGAAATAAATCTTTGTTGTTTGTTTGGTTTTAATAAACAAATATCTGAAACAGCCCACAACAAATTGCTACCAAAAGTCTTAGCACAGCATTCCCAGTTGAGCCATTTGATATATTTTTTGTGCAGCTTTTCTGAACTCTGAGTTACACAGAAGCTGGGAAAAAGAAATAAAACTTGGTTTTGTTTGGTTCTGTATTTCTGCATTGGCAGCTCTTAGACTTATTCAGATGTTTGCAGAGGGAGGTGGTGCCCACCAGTTCCACCACAGCAGAATTTCATTAGTTTTTTTTTTCTTTTTTTTGTTTTGACTAAATCATTTCCAAAAACCCAGTTTTTCAGTTTGTGGTAAACATAAACTTTCTGGACATAGAAAAAGTCCTTTGGAAAGGAGTCACGCTGCCAAGAATTTGCCATTGAGTATATGCAACAATAAGATTGTGCAACCATGTATGTCTACAGGGATGGCATTCATAGTAATCATGTTCTCTAATCATGTTACCACAATATGAATAAAATGAAGCTTGAAGTACAGCAACACATACCACAGGTCAATATTAGCCGAAGCTCCTGGCTTCACTGATGTTCCATTACTGAAAAATTACAATGTTCCGGGCATTCCAGTAATATTCACATTTATACTTTAATTTTTATTAAGTACACAGTGTATTTTTAGAGATGCTTTGGTATTTAAAAAACAGTGTCTAATATACTCTATAAACATTTTTCCATTTTTTTTCCATTAAATCCACTTCACTGATTTATAATCGAACTTGTGTGTGTGTGTGTGTGTGTGTGTGTGTGTGTGTGTGTGTGTCAGACCGCCCGAGGGTGGCATGACTGAGAGCCAGTCGTGGGTGACTGCCAAAGCCCAGGAAATGTTCCAAAAGACGGGTAACTGGAGCCCTGACAGACCCTACCCCGATGACCTCCACGACAACCGTCACAACCCCCAGGTATAATGACATCGAACACACATGTCACCGTGGTAACATTTAGAAAACCAGTCCCTCAGCTCGCCTCCACCCTGGTTTCTTCCACGCTGGTCTAGGAATAGCTGTGGAGATAATAGAGAAGGAATCCTGTTGTGGCATTACACACACTGCAAACCTCTCTAAACTATCACACAAGAAAAAAAAATATCATTATATTCATTATTTGAATTATTTGCTATCAAGCTGTGAAAAAATAAACATGTAAAACTTTCAAATAAATTCAGTTCAACAGATTTTAGAGTTTTCTCCACTAAATAAAAGCTGAAATGATCTCACGGTATCCTGTAAAACCTCTGAGCTCTACGTTGTAATTTGAACAGCACAGCTATTCTACAGAAAGCAAAGACACAGTAAAAGACAGCGTTATGTGGGAGGGTGAGCGGCTGACTGAGAAGTCAAACCTCCTGATTTGCTTTGCTCCTTGGCAGGTATTTTATTTGGAAATGTCTTTTCTTGATTATTTCTAGGCAAGCAAGTGGTTGGACAGGCAGCGATAAAAGACAGCTTTAGAGAAGCAAACCTGGTCTTCTAACGTGTCATTGAAAAAAAAAAAAAAACTATCAGCACTTAATCAACTCCTTCAATCCTGGCGTTTGGATGTTGCTGCTGTTACTCCAGCAGCCATGACGACAGTCTTGTCTTTTTCCAGACGTGCCCACTTTCCTCCTTTTTGTTCTCTTTCTCCATCTTCTTCCTCTTATTCCACGTCCCCCCTATTCTCTATGTCTTACCATCTTCCTCTCCCTTGAGTTTTCCTGTTTCCTCTTCAACCTCCCCTCGAGTCAGTGGCTTGAAGTTGATAGATGTGTTTTGTGATGTGCACCTTTTCCTACTCACTATTCCTCACGTCCACTTGTCTGTTGGGGTGCTCCTACTCCCCGGTGCCTTGTCTCCCCACTGAATCACATGATGACTGCAGAAAGATGAAATGTGAATTATATATTTTGTAAGTTTGCAGTTTTGGAGGGTTGGCAGCTTGATGCTAAAATAGATTTCCAGTGGTTCCCCAAAAAGATTTTCCTTGTGGTCACAGCTTGCATTTTGATCTAAAATATATTATGTGATATTAGGTCATGTGGTTTTATTATCTATAAGCTGACCTAATCTGTACCCATAATAAATGTATGCAACTTGTTGCATAAATTGTTCTATTTTATTCCTGCAATTGAAAAAAAAAAACTAAAACTTTATAAATAACTTTGTAACTCGTTAACATCATGTCATATCATGCCCCTCCCTCAATTCGTCAGCGAGTCCCCTCCCTCAGCAGACAGTGGTCACGCCCCCTCTCATTGTGTTTTACAGACGGTAGAGATGAGGGAGATGGGGCGGGACGGGTACTCCGACACTGAGCCCTATCACCCAATGGATGGGCATGGGCGGACCCTCTCCATGCCCCGCCTCTCGGCAGACAACCAAGTGAGCACTTTCATCTCACCATCACTCACCGCCATCCTCACGCTCTGTCACTATACCTGACAGCTGAAGTGAATTGAAAAAGTGTCTCCTTGCATCCTAAGAAAAAAAGAGAAACAAGTGTTTCTCTATATGAAATATCTTTCATATTTCTTAAACAAAGGATTTAATGCAACTCTGGTTCTCTAAACGATTAGTGTCATTTAGGATGCAACATAAGGGGGACGGATACTTCTGTAAATTCACTTCCCTCTGTCTAGTTTCCCATTTTCTCCTCCTTCCCCCTTCTTCCACCAACCCTCACTGCCTCCCTTTCACCCTTCACTCCTCCAGCAGTGGACCCACTACTGCTCAACTTCAAGTGATTTCCTCTCTAAGCATCACGGCTCAAACGGCATTCTAGCAGAGCAGAATGCAAAATGGGTCTGAAGGCTGGATCAGTGTCCCAGATATGTATATCAGTATACATCCAGAAGACCTGTGTGTAAAGAATATTTAGTCCCTTCCCTGTCCTGCTCCCGTTTCCATTTCCATTGAATCCTTGGTGTGTCTGTCCTATGTAAACTGTGGCCAGAGTCACTCTCCAGCAATGAAATTGAAATTGAAAAAATTAAACTGACCCGAGAGAAACTACATATGTGTTTGCAACATTTAAAGGCAAACAACGCACATGGTTATCGATGGAAAAGATACACAAAAACTGGTCTGTCAATTCATTAGATTGTGTCATGGGATCACAGGATGATTAGCGTGATCTCAGCTGCCCAAGCTGTCACTTAACCGAAGCTTTGGCGTGCATTGGAGGTGGGTGCATGCATGTGAGGTGTGATGCTTTTTTTTTTTAAATAACATAATTTTGGCAAAGCGGATTTGATTCATCTGCAAATCAAGTTTCAAATTTAGATTTTGTATATCCTCACTTAACTGTATCACACAAATCCAGAGCGCCTTTCCAGGACTTGATCGTTACTGAAATTGCATTAATCTAATTGTAATAAAACTTCTCTGGCTGCAGTTACACACACACACATTCAAACACACACACACACACACTCATACCCACAACATTTCACTGCATCACATCATGTTGCTCTCACTTTGGTATGTTGGTTACTTCATGAGGTTTTTCTATCTGAGCATAAGATGATTGTGATTAAAAACACGTGTATGAAAACAAGAGTTTTGTAGCTTATTAGTTCATTAGCAACTTGCCCTTATATTATAGTGCAATAATCCAATATTAAAGAAAACTGAGTCAGCAAACCAATAAAGTTTAAGATTATAGCTATGATTTTTTGTGCTCTGTTTTCTTTACTGCTCTTTATATTTAGCGCCCTGCGCTCATTAAAACAAACACTGCTTGATGCAGGTCTGCTACTGTAAAGTCTTGAAAACTGCTAAATCTTTGGCAGTGGGCTTGAAAAAGAGTTGAAATTCAGTGTAGTATGATCCAAAAGATGTCACTATGATTATAAAGTACCTTAAAAACAAAAGAAAACTAATTCCTTGTATCAAAAATATCCTGTGTGTGTGTATGTGCGTGTGCCTGTGTGTGTGTGCGTGTGTTGTGTATACAGTATACATGCGTGTCTGTACACTGTTACTTACTGTATTCTAACACTGCTCTGCCTTCCAGAGAGCTCATGCTATGTCGGTAAGTGTGTGCGTGTGTTTGCGTGTGTGTGTGTGTGTGTGTGTGTGTGTGTGTGTCCTCTGTCTTCTCTTGCTGGCGAACCTCCTGGCTCTGATGCGTGCACGCTGGAGTTCTTTGAAATTAACTGAATTCTCTCTCTCTCTTTCTCCTCTCTCTGCACCCCAACTTCTCCCTCGTTACTTCTTTTTTTTTATTTTGTACTCCATTTTTCATCCTTCTATGTTTTTGTCCTCCATCCTCATTTATCTTCTTCAAAATAAATTTCACTCTTTCTCTCCTCCGCAAATCGCTGCCTCTGTTGCTCATTCCTTATACCATTTTATCGATTTTTGTCTCTCTGTCCGTTTTTTTCTCTTCGGGTCCTGGCGGCTACGCCATGTCGGGCCTGTGCTCTGTGTGCGCGTGTGTGTACGTGCGTGTGTGTGTGCTGTACTGCTCTGCTCTATGTATCATTTCTGTGTTTGCCTGCTCTGCAGCGGAGGAGACACAGGCCTCGAGGAAATAACCTCAGTGTATGTACCTCTTGCTCTATCTCTATCTGCCCTCCCCGCTCCTTTCTTCTGCCTCTCTGTCGGTCTCGCTTTTCAAACTGGATCTGCAGAAAATTGTAGTCGGCTGGCTGTTTTGCCCCATGTCAGGTGTCATATGGGTGGATCTGGCCAGCAGTGAAACAGTTCAACTGACCATTCAGTATCAAAGAAGCTGTCCTTCTGGTATTCAGGGCAGGTTACATTTTCAAATTGTTTTAGCAAACATTTCTTTTATGATCCGTATTTGTCTTCAAAGGCCATTCAGAGTGGTGACGTGCTCCGATTTCCAAGATCAAAGTTTTCATTAAAGTCGGGCCAAGTGGATCAGTCAGTTGAATGAAAAATTCAGAACCGCTTTGCTTCTGCTCAGTCACTAAGGATAGCCAGTGTTTCATATTGCCTGTAGTAAAAGAAATATGACAAAGAGCTCTATTGCATACTGTGCAAGCGTATTTATATTTTGACCTGAAACAGTGATTTTTCCCAATTTTCTAATAAATCAAATGCATATCTAGTTCTCAAAAGCCATTCCCAGCACACCACTTCTGTGCCCATGACTGTAGGCACAACATGAATGCCAGCATCAAGCAGGGATTGTTCAGTAAACGGTGTACATCAATAATGATAAATGTCCATTTAACAACCCATTAAAAATTATCTCTGTTTTGTATGGATATTTTCCCCCTCCTTTCATTAGATATTAGATCAGTTATGGTTTGTGTCCTCCTTTGTTTCTGCACCTTTAAAAGCAGGGGTAACCCTGTGTATTGTGTAGTGTAGTGAAGTGCAGTGAATCCCACCCATCAGGCACCTTAAGCTCTTTGATTCAGCTGTGACCTAATTGTCACTGTTCAGATCTACTTTGATCAGCCCTTCCTCTTCTGTCTTCCTCTTCTGTCGGCTTTTCTTTGAGCTGAGCCTGTCTTCCCCCCCTTTCTTTCTCGCTCTTGAGTTTGCTCATGTTGAGCTCGCTCTGCGCTCCATCGTTGTTGCTCTCTGTGAAAGTTTCACAGGGATTCTGCTCGTATGCAGCATCTGTGTGTGCTCCTCTGTGTGTGTCTATTACCTGTGCATTTGACTCCTTTGCATCACTGCAGACTGGACCGACAGTGTATAATGAAAAGCATGGATTGCCCTGATATGTGACTATTTGCCAGTACCGGAGATAGGCAGGGTGCCGGCATGTCATTATTCATGCATGATGTGGCAAAGTCTCACAGTGGATGTGAGAGAAAGTGGTGTACCAACGAGGGGAAGTGTTGCTGTAGACAAAGGCTGGCATTCAGACCAATCTGTGATGCTCATAAAGTGGCTGGGTCGTGTTCAGCACTTCTGACTTAAGTTGCTTTCAGGATGAAATGCACAAATGGTTCAAACCTACAGCTCATTCAGACACACAGTTCACAAGGATAACAATGTTACTAGAATGGTTATTTATGATATAAAACAATAAATTCACATTATTACCCCAGATAAGAGTATTTTCTGTGTTTTGTTTAATGCACAACTAATTTCTATCCTTTTAGAAAAGTTGTATAAAAAAAGAGATACAGCTGTGACTCATCAAAGCCAGAATTTTTAGCAATGGCAGCATTAGTTGGAGCAGCAGCTTTAACAGTAGCGTTATATCCCCCCTTATATTTTAAGTTTCATTTGGCCACCTGCACACTTTGACCCAAATTCCTTGAATAAATTTGCTCTAAAAAAAAGAGCATTTGAAATGAAATGCGTAATAACATATTATATACATACATTTTATAACAGACATATATGTTATGAGTCAAACTAAACAAAAAGTCCTGTGACTCAGCCCACTGATAACAAAAGCCATACCAGCCAACTGTCCCTTCAAGGTTGTCTCACTGTGCATCTCCGGACCGTTTCCAGCACTCGCTCCAATGGTACTCACTTGAACTCGTACACTGGATCTTCTCCACTGTGTCAGAGTGGGAAACCATTAACTCGAGTATCATTTTGGGGAAGAGGAGCCAGGTCAGTGGTGAGTGAATATTGTGTTATTCAAGCAAAAAAAAAAAGTGCCAACGCACAATAGCACACCCTAGTGGTGATTGTTCTTCGTCACAGACTTCAGGACCTTACACAAAAACTCACTTTTGACAGTCTGGCACTTGGGATGAATTATTAGGGAACAGCATTGTAAATTTTGAAAAATAAATGACAGGTAATATTCCTGATCATGCTCCTCACCTAATGCGCCATCTTCAGATTTGGAGACAGTGGAGTTTTGCACTCAAATGTGCTGTTTGTAGCCAGAAAGCTTGCTCTCATGTAGAGTAGAGATCCTTTATGTGAAAGTTGAGTCAGTTTGACATAGAACTTGATGCTCTGTCTGCAACGTTAATGTGCATGTTGAAAATGCCGAATCTAAAATGATAACAGGGAATGTTTCTGCTTGTTGTGGTGATTTTGCTCCAACTTAATATTAACTTTGATCTTTTGTAGTGTTCAAACACTGAGGGGAAGAAAGGATAGAACAATTTAAATATCTAATAACTTTGGTCATAGGCCAGTAAGTCATTACTTGTCATTACTTTACAAAGTGCTGTTTTGTGAACGTCCCCCACTTGAAATGGAGAAGGGAAGCTTTATGTGAAATTAATGGTGAAAGGTCCAGAAGAGACACCCAGAAGTGGTGTAGAAATTAACACATTATTTCAGGTTTTCGTGAGTGTGTGCGTGTGTGTGTGTGTAAGCGTATGCACATGTTTAATACTGCCAGCTATTCAGAGGACATGCATGGCTTGCGTCCAGCTGCTCAGAGTTTACAGACTCTGTGAGGACGGAGAATCTTCCTGTGTTCATTTGTCTTTGTCTGGCCTGCTGCTTGCAGACTGACGTGCTTTATCATTGAGTGGGTTTGAAGCTTTGTGGGAGTCACGGTGTGGGCAGGGTCCTTTCCTGGTCAGAGAAGCATGACAATGAACCCAGCAGGAAAATCATGTAGAACTAGTTCCAGTGTATACATTTTAGGTCACATTTCACCTGGAGAAAGTTTCTTAGTGTGACTTTAATCTATCTGATACTTTATTTGTACAGCAAAAAAGCCATATTTTACAGTATTATTTACACATTAAGTTATACATGTATAGTGTCAGGAAGCAAATGTAACCTTGGTTTTCTCTATCAGCTCAAGTCTCCACTTCACCAGATCACTGATGATATTGAACCTGATTATGATATGCTAGTTCAAACACACACTGAACAGTAAAATCTTTTGCCTAAATGTTTTTTTTTTTTTGTAAATGTAGGATTTTCCTGTTGGGTTCTTGCAGAGCTTTTGATCAGGCTCGGAGCTCATGGAATGATGGTTTGTCTTATCCGCATAGTGTCCATATTTGATTTATATTTGATCATACATATATGTATGTATGCACTGAGAAACAAGAGCAGTCTTTAGGAACAAAAGAATGCTTAAACTAGAAACTGTTTCTCATGAGCAGAACTGTAACAATGTAACTCAGAAACAGGAACTCTTGGTGCTCTAATGTCAGATTGGCACGTTTCCCTCCAAAACACCTTTGAATCATTCCCATTAATGATGAGGACTAAAACTGTTTAGGTCCCAACAATATGTTTTATATTTTTTTAGCGGTGCATTTCTGGCACAATGTTAATGTTAGCCAGCTAATTATTATGTGCCACATTGAAAAACATGTTCTTTATACAATAATGCCTATAAGTACAGTATGATGTAAATGAAATATGGCTGCCGTGGGGAAAAGTGCGATAGGCTCCTCTGCCATGTGCATGTGAGGCATGGTTTTTATAGTCCTCCCTCATGCTCGTTTTCTGTCGCTCTGCCCTTTTCTTCTCTCCCCGTGAGTTCCTTGTTTATATCTGTATGTTTCATATCTCCATATTTTGGTGAAGAAGCATGGTGTCACATGCTGTTTCATACTTAGGTTTAGTATTGAGAGATTCCAGTTGCTATGCATCAGCTTACATGAATGCTTATCCTGTTAGCCAATATATGATTATGAGGGGTCAGATAGTTGGCTAGTCATAAATCATGTTCCACATTTTGAGTTTAGATGTGTAAACAGCAGGTCACCACACACAAAAGCCAAATATTCATATTATCAAATCAAAATGCATCATCTGAAATTCTGAATTGCTGTCTTGTCCTTAAACCACTGTGCACCTAAATCAAGAGCTGGCATATGGTTATTCAGTAGGCACATATACACCAAGTACTGTAGTGCTACTCAGCAGAAGTCACTGAAGTAACTGATGTCCTTCTCAGACATGAGGACGGACGCCACTCCAGCAGTCACAATGCATTAAATCTCACTTCTGTTTTTTTCATCTTTCTCTCTCCCCCACTATTGTTTATCTTTTCTTCTTCCCCTCACTTCCCCTCTTTCCTTATGATTTCTCTATCTGTCCCGCTCCCGCTTCTGTATTTTCTTCTACGCTGTCTCACAGACCATCACTGACACAAGTCCAATGCGTCGCTCTACATCCAGCCTAGTCCACGGGCGTACAGGCCGGGGCGTGAGACTGGACGACTACTCCCTGGAAAGAGTGGTGTCTGAGGAAGGGAGACATGGAGGACGCAGGCACAGGGACAGAAGCCACCGTACCTCACAGCGCTCGCTGACCAGATACACCGACGCAGACACGGGTGAGCAACTCACACTGGTTGTCTCCCGAATGCTGAGTGAAATCAGACCAACATCTGCACCAAAAAGAAAAGCCATCAATCTCAGTTTGAGAGCAGTGTAGCATTTACATGTAGATGGTGTGGCTGCGTTGTGTAGATTGCTGTGGTCAAATTGTCATGTTTAACACCATGAAAAGATGTAACTTTCCACATACTTGCAGCCTAGTGTTAAAATTAAATATTGTAAATTGGTAGTACATAAAACCCTTCGTCATTCTACTTTATTTCTTTGGATTTTATTTTTTATTTAACCTTTATTTAACCAGGATAGTCTCACTGGGATTAGGAACCTCTTTTTCAAGGGAGTCTTGGCCATAGTTGCTGCCTATGATTGCCATAAGCGTCTGGCAATCATGCTTTTATACAGGAGGAGAACCAGTCTGCAACCAGTTGGCAAACACTTGAGTCGAGTCCCCTACTGTAACAAGACATACCACAGTTGAGTTGAGCTCACCTCTGGGTCACCTGATGGCCACTGCAGCTACTTGCTTCTAGTCCCTGTCAGCACGCCATAGCAGAATGTCCTGCTGTCTGTGAAATATTTTTGATAGTACCTTTAAGATGTGTTTGCAGCTAGGTCAACAGTAACTCAGCAGCAGTTGCTGAGTCAAATGTACATGTAAATTTACAAGTAAACATGCATTCACAGATGATTATATTCACAAATATTAATGCAAGTCAAGTCTTGGCACAAAGAAGCCCTTGAAAACAACATTGTACGAGCAGATAGCCACTTCATCACTTATTGCAAGTGCGAATTGCATGCTTCATCTGTAAAACTAATTCAACAAGGCTGACATAGTTGACCTGTAAAATCCTTTTATAATTAAAGAGCTCTCTAATCTGATGTAGGATGCTCTGCTCTGCTACTTGGACTCAAGAGTGATGTTCAGCATATGACTGCACAGTTGTAGTGGGTTTTCTTCATGCACATATTTTTTCTGTTTAAGAATTTTAGCTTTTCAGTAAACATGGAAACTTCGTCATGTCACTGATGTGGATAAAAGCTTCTTCAGTATTAAGAATTGTTCATTCACGACAGGATCTTGTAGGAGAATTTTCATTAATATAGTCTCAAAGCAAATTAAATTATTGGTTTTATGTTTGCAAATGTAAACTGAGATATCTCCCTGCCAGGCCTGGGCACAGACCTCAGCACCACCACACAGTCAGGTGACCTGCCACCCAAGGAGCACGAGCGGGACCGTGGCCGGACCAAAGACCGCCGTCACCACCATCACCATCACCATCATCACGGTTCTATAGACAAGGAACGCTACGGTCATGACCGCCACGATTACTCCCACAGGCATCCCCACGACCGCCACTGGTCCCGGTCACCCAGTGAGGGACCTGATGGACGAGGTCACAGACAGGTGGGCTCCAAAGGCACAGATTATTGTCAAGGGTCAACTAATTTTAGGACGGGTTACCAGTACTGTTCCATACTGTTTTTCCTGTTTTGTCCTGTTAATTTCCTTATATGTAGAATGTCTCATACAAAGCATGTTGCATTGTTTGAGATTTTCTCTATTTCTGCATACGTATGAGTCACTTTCTCTTGATGATTTTTGGCAACCTGTAGATGGGATGTTTAGGTTATATTTCTGCGGAAATATAGAAAATTCCAAAGAGTACACAAACCCTTCAGCACCACTGTAAATTTTACTGTGTGTTTATAGTATGATATCACCTGTTTTTGTCTTAGAGCTATATTTTTATGTACTTTGATCTTCTTCTTCTTATGAGTTGAGCACAATAGTTAATTATTTCAGAGATATCATGACCCTTAATCTCCACTAAGAGTTCACAAAAATTTATTTCCACACCTCTACTTATGGATATCAATCTCTCTTTTTTTTCTGTTATGCTTTTTTCTTTGTCACTGTTCCTCTGTCCATTTTTCTTCAATGTGACATTTGGCTTCTTGATGTCAATTTTTTGCTTCATCACTGTGTGTTTTTAATGATTTTTAATGGTGTCTATCTATCTATCTATCTATCTATCTATCTATCTATCTATCTATCTCACCTCCATTCTGCTCTATTCTGGTCTCTGTTGTTATTGTTGTGGTGCGTTTTGATTTTCCTTGTTTACATTTTGCTGTAGGGCAGTAGTTCGGTGAGCGGCAGCCCGGTTCCCTCCACCTCGGGGACCAGCACTCCAAGGAGAGGCCGCCGCCAGTTGCCTCAGACCCCTGCTGTCCCACGCCCACATGTCACCTACTCTCCCGCTGTTCGCAAGCAGAGCTATGGCCCCCCGGGACCGGGCCGCCTGCGTTCACCCTCTCCACGACACTTCTCCCCTCCAGACCATGACAGAGCCTACCACCACCGACCCCCGTCACGCCACGCCTCTCCCCACCATGGGGGCTCCTCATCACGGCATGGTTCGCCACGTTCCCCTAGGCACCAGTCCCCACGCTCACCCATCCATGGCTCGCCCAGGTCCCCTCACCGAAGCCGCTGGAGTGGGCCTCCACCTGGGGACAGCCTGGAGGGTGATGGGCCCTTCTACGAGAGAGATTATGAGTATGAGCGGCACCATGAGCCTCCCGCCTATGAGCAGAGCCTCTCCCACGGCAATCCTCACCCACATGGAGGGAATCCTCACCCACACCAACGCTCACCTAGGACTGCCCGCCATGGGCCCCCTCCACCCCCTCACCCACATCCACGTAGGGTACCCAATGGTTACCGCTCATCCTCACCTTCCCCACATCGACGGGGACCACCAGGGGTGCCGCCCCACCCACACCATCGGCCTCCCCATGCCAGAGGGCCCCGCAAGGGCCTGCATGAACCCTATAGTGAGACGGACGAGGATGACTGGTGCTAGCAACCACAAAGAACATGGGATATGGCAGGAGAGGAGAAAATGAACAGCAGTCTCCAGTGCTCTGGCCTTGGATATGTAGACTTAAAAAAACAAAACAAAAAAAGTAGTGATGGTAAAAATGCTGGGAGGGGTTGGATACCCTCAGAAACCCTCTATCTTCAACCCTCAGACTATAAACATGCACGGGGTGGAGGGGAGGGGGAGTGCAGAAAAGACTTTTACACATTTCGTGTAAGACTCAAATCAGTGACAGAGCAGCACGTGGATAAAAAGAAAGAGAGACCGCCAAGGCCTGGATACAGTTTACCTCTGCCTCTCTCAGTCTCAGAACTACACTTCCCAGATTCAGCCTTGATCCTCAAGACCTGGCTGCAGGAGGAAAAGAAAGGTGTGGGAATGGAAAGCAAGGGGCGAGCATGAGGTTATTAAAATGTGCTCACTGCGCGTTATGAGACCTAAAAGCACTTCTCTCAGACTGATGCCTGATTGCTTAGATTTGCTAGACGTGTGCTATCTGTCACTGGTTAGACTGCTACTGTAAAAGCCTGAAAATGAGCTGGAGCACAGAGTCCACTACTTGAACTCTGCTCCTAGACAGTTACGTTTAAAGAAACATCAATTAATAAAAAGCCAGGACCCCCTAACCCTTACATGCCAAGCTATGCCTCCAGAAAATCAAACTTGAACAATGAAGAACACAGTGAAACTTTACATGACAAACAGTGAAAAGAAAAAAAAAGGGAGAACAACCACTTTATCTAGAACCTTTTTCCTATCCAACGACAGAACCAGGAAGCTCCGCCTATACTGCAAAAACCAGCCAATCACAGCGCTGGCTGATATTTGATGAGTTTTATCATCTCTGTTTACTGTTAAGGACTCGCAAAATGCTGATGGAACTGATGTGACATCACTTCCTGTCCAGCAAATGGAGGTAGTAGTGGTGGCTTGGGGGTGAGGCACAGTGTGGGCTCTCTTCCTGTTCAATTGCACTGGTGGGCTGGGCTCAGGTAACTAGAGAAGGGAGTCGGACACTTTGTCAAGCCCCTTCCCTCTCTGTTACAGAGGATGACCTGACAGGAAATGACATCACACAGTTAAATAGGGCGGAGGAGAGGAAAGGAGGGATGGGAAAAAAAGACTAATTTCTTCAGTATTTCTTCTGTCAGTTACTTCTCCTTCTTGTTCTTCTTAGGACATTGGAGCTTGGTTCTTCTGTTGCATTCGCTCAGCCTCCTTTGATCTTTTTCAGAGTTCAAAATTTGATGGAAACCTGCATGATTGATTAAATACATACTAGAGAGGAAATCTAACTGGTGTGGGTGGGACCTGGGGGCTTTGTAGGAAACTTTGCATTTAGGTTTACAAAAGAAGCTCCCTTCTTTCCAACTCTGTCTCTCTCTCTCTCAGATCTCAGAAGTAATTTTTTGGTTCCTTTTTTACCTGAAGCAGGCTTTGATGGTTGGGGTATTTTATTTGTATCTCTGTTTCTGCCCAGAGCGCTGTTACTGCAACCAGTCAAAAGACAAGGAACATCTTAAAGTTTCAGTTTGTGATTGAGAAAAAAAGAGGGAGAAAGAGTGGGGAGAAGCGAACCTCTGCCACACTTTATTAATTATTGTTAATGATGACACTTTTATGAATAATGATATCAATGTCAATGCAAAACGATGGTGACAATGATGATGATAATGGTGATGATTGATTGAATTGTTGCTGTAGATTTGTTGTCATGTTATTTGGAGTTATGCTATGTATGCTATGTTCATCCTGTTTACATCCATTATGTTGTTATTCCCCGTCTGATGACGTTTACCGGGTTCCTGATGCCTTCCCGCGATGTTTCGAGGCAGCGGCGGCTTGGGAACATTCCCTGAGCAGCATTGCATGTTGTAATGCAACTCTTAAGATACACTTTTCTCCAGAATGGTGGATTTGGCAGTCAGAGGAGTCTCAGTATCTGACCTGCAGTGGTTCAGAAGGGGTCAGTACTGTTGTCAAGCCAACCCAAAGATCAATAATTCATGTTCAGAGTGAGAGGTCGAACGGTTTATTGAGAGCGGCAAAAACTTTGTCTTCACTTCACACTAAAGAGGTGCTCAGAAAAGGTCACTTTACCAAGGTTAAAGTTCTACTGAGATTCAATTCTCCCACTTGCAGCCACAAAAAAAAACCTTCTCAATCTGTTCGGCTCTGTATTGTTTTATTTTTTTAGGGAGATCACCACAGTATTGTTGCTACAGTATTGGTGTCAGTCAGTATTTTTGCCACCAGATGGCAGTGATGAGCATACATTATTTGCCCTACCTTCCCCATCTATAGGACGGCCTCTGGGCCACATCCTAGTTTCAAGATCAGAAGTGAAGCCTCACCTTTCGCTTCTGTCCTTGCAGGATATGGGTCCTAGTTAGGTCCTAGTCTTTCGCAGGAAACAGGGATGTAGCCTGAGAGATGATATCCGTCCATTTGTCAGTC
>VUQJ01018805.1:27770-39492 GCA_015108635.1 Andinoacara biseriatus | reverse complement strand
GGACAGTAAAAGCTCTTCTTTGGATCTTGGCTGCCTTTTGTTCTGTTCTCTGTCAGGATGATCCCACACTGCTTCAGTAATGTTGAGGTCTGGGCTCTGGGGAGGCCCATCCATGACCGATGGTGCTCCATTATGCAGCAGTGTGTTTGGGGTCGCTGTCATGCTGAAGAATGAAGCCATTGTCAATCAGATGCTTTCCAGATGATATTTCACAGTGGATCAAAATCTGACATGTCTTTTCTGCATTCATAATTCCATCAATTTTGACAAGATCCCCAAAACCACAGGTTGAAATGCAGCCCCAAACCACAGAGCCTCCACCGTGTTTTTCAGATGGCTGCAGATACTCACCTCAACCTTTTCCCCCTGTTTCCCTTCCTTAAGAACGGCTTCTTGACAGCCACCCTTCCACTGAGACCATTTCTGATGAGGCTTCAGTGAACAGTAGATGGATCAGCTTTACTAGATGCATCTCTCAGGTCCTGTGTCAGGTCTTAGTTGATTTTTTTTTCTGTTTCTGTGTTTCTGAAGGACATGACTTTTTTTCATGACTTTTTTGTTCATGACTTTCAGACACTGTTCGTCTGCTGTAAAAAAGCTTTTTTGATCTACTGCCTTATCTTTAGTCTTTTCCATAGAAGCAAGAAAAGAAATGAGAAAAAAAAGTGCCTAAAGAATTTTTAATTCTTTGCTAATTTGTTTGTTACGTGTAGACATAACGTTGGTTCATACCTTGAGTTGGGTGTCTTTTTTATGCTTGAATGTTGCAGAGGTCATTGTTAGTGGTTAGGCATGAGGACGGAACAGAAGATGAGTGAAAAACGAATCTTCAGAAAGCCTGGAGAGCTATTGTTTAAGACCACTTTAAAAAATGGGATGGATGGATGGATGGATGGATGGATGGATGGATGGATGGATGGATGGATGGGAGCTGTAATTCTGCAATGGAAACCTGCTTCCACTGGTCCTGTGTTGAGTCTGATCGTGCGGTGCTTTTGCTGAGCAGAGAGAAGTTGTAGAAAATTAACCCATTCAGAGACTACAGAGTAGGCCAAATGCTGATTGTTTTAAAACTTGTCATGAACAGAAGAGGGGCAGCAACAGTTCACCACGACGAAGAAGCTGAAAATGTTAAAAAGAGATAAGAAGCACAGACATAACTGCAGGTGGTAGTTTTTTTAGTTTGTTTTTAGTTTTATTTCACTTCAAAGATATTTTTTGTTATCTTAACCTGTGACTTTTCCAGGTCTTAGCTAAGGTACCAACAACAGCACAAACACACATATTTTTCAGATGGCAGTACACGGCTACAAGAGTCTGCAAATCTCTGCATAACACCAGTGGACTACTAACACAGCACTGTGCTGAGAACTTGGTTTTATCTATTGTAACCAGCAGCATTTTAACAGTGTTTTCAGCATTTGCTATTTTTCTATAATTCCACTTGTAGCTATATTTCATTATGGATTCTTTAGTTTTTTCAGTTACATTTTCTTTTTGATAACATTGCAACAAAGGTTTTTATCTATTCCACATTTGCTAAAGTGATAGGCATATGAATTGGTGACTGTTTGAGCATCAGTCTTCAGTAAATATTGTTAATAAGTTGTTGTTACTAGTTTGTTATGACGACCATAGCCACCATAGTTGCAATAAAACCATCATCAGCATCAGCACTTTTTTAGCTGTGAAATTATGATTTGGCTGTTGTTTGGTGGAAATAGAATCATTTGCGCTTCTAATAACAAAATTCAGCAGCATTTTAATGCAATTTTCATGTTTAAAGTCTCACACTGAAAACATTGAATGCTTTCTCAAACGCCAAGTATTTACTGTATGTATAAATGAATGTTGTTGTCTCTCTCACACACTCATACACACAAGTTTATATTTATGAGCAAACTGTAATGAAGTAACTGTAATGTGATGTACTGTGTGTAGTGTAGTGTAGTGTGTAGTGCACAAGCATATGAGGAGTGTACAGAGCAGCGCTCCACCCCCATCGCAGTGCCTTTGACCAAATCTCCATCCTGCTACTACTGTCCAGTATCAAGGAGCAGAAACACTGTAGCAAAGGCCGTCCATGTGTGGCCTGAGGGTGCAGTGTCTATGCTACAGGACTGTTTGAGACCACAGATTAGCAGATATTCAGAGAGGCAGCAGCATCAAAGAGATTTGTGGACCTAGATGAGTACATATCATCTGTCCTGGTCTACATCAGGATGTACATGGAGGAGGTGACATCACCATCAGGCCTAACCAGTAGCCCTGGCTGAACGCAGAGGTGCACTCCCTGCTGAGAACCCATGATTCCATGTTCATGGACGGCAAAACCTGTCGACGGGCATAAAGAGAGCAAAGTCCACATGTGCTCTCCAGATTCAGGGCCAATTCAACACAAAGGACCCACAAAGCATGAAGTAGGGCCTCGGGTGTATTACAACCTACAAGAAGAGAGGTCTCAAACTCCATCTCCCCCTCCTGACTCACCCCTTCCCCTGATGAACCTCCAGCCATCACAGTAACAACTGCAGAGGTGAGGACAACACTTCAGGGGGTCAAGTCCTGGAAGACCACTGGCCCTGATGGGGTCCCAGGCAGAGTTCTTAGAGACTGTGCACATCAGCTGTCTGAGGTCCAGACAGACATATTTAACACTTCTCTGTCCCAAGCCAGAGTCCCATCATTCCCAGAGACAGACATCAACCATCATTCCCATGCCAAAAACCTCTTCAACATCATGCATCAATGATTATCTCCCCATTGCACTCGCCCCTGTCACCATGAAGTGCTTCAAGAGGTTGGTGATGAAGCACCTGAGGCAGACCACCAATGAGGTGGAGGACTCCCACCAGCAGATCTGGTCCACAGCCACTGGACCGGTAGGTCCAGAGCTGTGACCTACCAGGCGCTCACTCACCTGGAGAGCAAGGACTCCTATGTGAGGCTGCTAGTCCTGGACTTCAGTTCTGCATTTAATACCATCATCCTGCAGAAACTGGTGTCCAAGCTGGCAGCACTGGGAACCTCCTCATCCTTATGCAACTGGATCCTGGACTTCCTGACCTGCAGGCAACAGAGGGTCAAAATCAATGCTCACTCACAACTCTCACTCACAAGCTCTCAATCAGAGTTCACTACAAGAATGTGGTGGCCGGTCTCATCAGCCGCAGGGACAAGTCGGTGTACTGGCGGGAAGTAGAAGATCTGACATGCTAGTGCAAAGGCAAAAAACTCATTCTTAACGTCCAGAAGACCAAAGAGATGGTGGTGGATTTTTGTAGGACCCCTCCTCTCTACATCAAGGGAACAGGTCCCTTCCATCAAGTACCTTGGTGTACACCTCACCACCACATTCACCTGGTGTACCAACACCACAGCTGTCATTAAGAAAGCCCACCAACGCCTGTACTTCCTGAGGAAGTCAAAGCTGGCAGGCGTAAAACAGAGTGTCATGGCCACCTGCCTCACTGTGTGGTACGCTCGGTGCACAGAAGCAGAGAAGGAGGTGCTGCAGAGAGTGGTTAAGTCTGCACAGGGAACCATCGGGTGCAACTTACGTCCTTATCGAGGACATCTACACCAGATGCAGGGAAAGAGCTACCTGCATCCTCCATCCACCCCGCACACAGACTTTTTACCCTTTTCCCATACGGATGGGGACTGAGCTGCATCTGGGCAAAAACATCTAGACTGAAAAAAGCTTCTAGCTGGATGTGGTCAGACTGCTGAACCATTCCACTCCCATATACTGACTATGTACCTCATACACTACACATATCAAAGCAGCATGCCCTAATGCTCCACACTCACACACCACCATATGTCTACACTGCACACTTGCACACACTTGTCACTTTAAGAACTCCGCTGTCACTTAAAAATCTGATGCTGCTCTTCTGTTATTCTGTTCTCACCACTGCACCTTAAAACCATTGCAAGTTGTTGTTGCTGTAGTAGAATAACGATATACTTGTTTTAGTTTAGTTTAGTGTATTCTTATTCTATTTCACTTATCCTAGTTTATTTACTTATTTTATTTCTTTATTCAAATTCTATTTTATTTATTATTCTAATTGTATGTTTGACCTACCACACACACCGAGACCTGAGAAACTATATTTTGTTCACATTATGTCTCATAGTGCGTATAATAAAGCTGAGCCTGAGTCTAATAGAATCCTTTTAAAGTGGATACAGATTGGCTTTTTAAAGGTCTAAAGACTGAGCGCCATAATCCCCCAGTGTGAAACCCACAGGAGATGGAGGCTCTCTGGTATACATTTCAGACCTGATGAAAGGAAGCATGACAGTATGGGTTTCAGCACAGACAGCGAGTGCACAGAAAGACTCAGCACATCCACCCAAACATTCACCAAGCTGAACCAGATTAGACTTCGAACAGGGAGAAAATCTTGTCTCTCCAGCTCGAGATCTCTCCACCGCTCTCTCTCCTTGCCTGCTTTCACGAGCTTCACCCTCCACATCCTCCCACACTTCTCACAAAAGGCAGCTGCATTTAAAATGTTTTTTAGACTTACTGAGAAGCAAATTGTGTTGAATGATAGTTTGTCTCTCTCTTCCTCTTTCCTTCCATTTTTTTTTTTAATATATCACAAATGTCACCGTGTTTGTACGGTAAAAACAAAGATCTGAAAAGATGCTGTAGTCAGAGTTACCCATACAAATGCAAATTAACTTTTAGTGTTCAGAACGTTTGTGAGGACAAATTTTCATCGCCTTCACTGACACTGAGAGATGAGAGCAAAGCGCTGAATGGCTGAATTCACATTTCTTAAGGAAGAAGACGCAGTGCCTTGTTTAAGACTGCAGAGGCTTCTCAGGACTGAAACAGGCTGATTGAAATTGGTTAAGTGTTGCATTCATTTCAAAGCTGTACAATCAGACATCGCATTTAGCTGAAGCTCTAATAAAAAGGCTTCCTTGCCTTTACGTGCACATGAAGTATGTTATTATGGTGATTGCTGAATTTAAGACTACCAGAAGATTTCCTCTGATGTTTCACAAATATGGGGAAAAAAAATGCTGTTGCATAATGCATAATTCACTTTAAGAACCAACATATTGGTTCATATGTTTCCAACGGGATCTTTTATCTTAATTGTCAAGAGCTGTAAAGTTAAATGTAGCCTTCTTAATATAAAATAGCTCCATTCAGATGAAAAGAAGCATCATGGGTAACTCTGGCACATCATTAAAGCAACGCGTCTTTATTTGCACAGTCCCTGTTATAAGTAAATAATTGCAGTTTGATTGTGTAATAGAGGAACACTGGTTTTGCTGTGCAAATGGTTTCAGCACAGATGTACTCTACATGAGTCAGCTGAACACGTGCAGCTGCATTTGACTGATCACTAATGATTTTCTTCCTCTGCAGGAAAACTAAAAAATCAGTTTCAGAGTATCCACTTTGGCACAGAGTAGAAGCATCTCTCCAGCTGAAGTCTCTTAAAGTCTCTTTCGGTTGCTAACTCTGTCTTCTCTCTTTCTGCCTTTGTGTGTGTCTCCGCTTGCTCTCAGTTTGATGTCCGGTCTTGCTGCCCTGGATGCCAAGTGCTCCAGCCGCTTGGGCATCATGACCATTTCATACTACCTGTGGACCACCTTTGTTGCTGTGGTAGTGGGCATTCTCATGGTGTACATCATCCACCCAGGTGGAGCTGCACAGAAGGAGGACTCTGAGGACAGCAAGAAGCCCATGACCAGCTCTGCTGATGCTCTGCTGGACCTCATTCGGTAACAGACCATTAAATGTTTCCTGTTATTCTCAGAGTGCTGTACTGGTATCATAGGAAAATGCATAGACTGGGCAAAGGAGAGTTGCCTAAGCAATGCACACCAATGCAATTCCCTGCATTCACAGTACATTAACTGTATTTTTTTTAATAAACATTAAAGTGTCCTTGATGAAAAATGCTTTATTTTGATATTTTGATTCATACTGAAAAGCTCATTATTATACTCATAATACATTACATTATATTATTAAATTCATTGTGTTTTTTTACATTCTAAGAGTGCGTGTGTATGGGATGGCACAGTACCATGGAAAAAAGAATCATGAAGGGAGTAAAATGTTTAGGAAGCATGATTGTACTGGATAAATGTTGTTTTTTTGGATTTGAGTAAGAGACAGTTTAGCTGGCGTCTGTGTCTGTGGTTCCCACAAGAGGCTCCAGATGAATCTGAGGAGTCATTACATGAACAATAAGCTTGGAGGGACTTTTGTTTAACTCCACAAAATTCAGCATTTTTAACCTACATAGAAATCTCAAATCAATCTAAAATAAATAAAGCTTAAAAAATACTGATGTACAAGTTCATGTCAACAAAGTCATGGAAAATTATTTTTAATAAAAACAATCTAGTCGAAAGAAAAAAAAAATCCAGGGGACTATGGACTTCTTCCAGAGCAAATCTAATTCAAATATTGCTAATGTGCATGCTTTGGGATTTGCAAATGAAACAACATGTGCAGGATACAGCACGAATGAAAGCAGATTTGCTCTGAGTGCTCATGAAGGCAGAAGCCAAGGAGGTGCTTGAGGTCAGAGTGTAAAGCCTGGTGCCTTATGTGCCAGTGGGTTATTGTGCTAAGCTAATTACTGCTGCTGAAGGACCAGGTTGCTGTGTTAGAGATAAACCTGAAACATGACAGAGCCCACGTCAGTAGACTAAAGGCTGCAAAGAAGAGCTGCTCATATTTAAATTTTATGTTATTTTACGCCAACATTTTACCCCAAGATGGAAATTATGAAATATGCACAAATTGTGTCTTTTTGGCAGAAAAATAATTCACTTTTAGGGGTCAGGAATATAATAGCCTTGGAAGACTCACTTCCACTCACAATGTCAATAAGAGAGTCATAAACTGGCCAAGCCCATGAAATCAATCTATGGCCTGATCATGTGCAGTGCTAATGCGGTGTTGTTCACAGACTGTCAGTGTGTGTGTGTGTGTGTGTGTGTGTGTGCGCGCGTGTGTGTGTTTGAGGTTGCGGGAGGGGGAGGGGGGGTTACAGAGCACAGCTGTGCTTTGGATTTATCTCGCAAAGCTTCTTTACAGCCTTCGTCTATCAAGCAGGCCTGCTGTATCACTCACAAATGGGCCCGACTGTCAATGCTGGTGTGTGTTTGTGTGTGTGAATGTGTGCGATGAGTACGCATAATGAGCAATACTATGTATGAATATGTGTGTTCTTGGATTTATTAGGGGAACCCTGGGGTCAGGGAGTTTCATTAGCCTGCTTTGCTCTCACAGGATATCCTGCTGAATGGCTAGGTGACTCAGTCTGCATCGTCTCTATCTTTGCCATATGGTTTTTAACATCGCTCTCCTTAATGTACATGCTGTCAAATACAATATGCCCTTTTATCCCTCTTCATCTGAAATGTGCTGTTTGACTTCAGATTGTGATTTGAATTCTGCGTCATTGTGGGATTTACCAGCCGCACTAATAACATATGGACCTTGGACAGTTGTGTCTTCATAAAGAACACTATATAACACACAAAAAGAAAAAAAACAGTGGTCCTCAGGTAAACAAAAGCCACTTCATATTGCTCTCATGTATTTATTAGATCACTCACTCTTCATTCATTGTGCATTTCCCAGCGGTCTAAACCTCTTGACCTAAAATGATTAGTTTGTATGACAGAAGGCCATCCAGTGTGTGTGGACTCACGCAACAGTCTGATTAACAGAAGTGTATTCATCCATTGTTTAGCGTGTAATTGCTTTTAACAATAATATTGCCTCTGCTTTAAAGCTTCTGTTTTATATGTGGCTATAAACAGTGAATATGAGAAAATATCGAGTATATCGAGTAGTGTGTAGAATCTGTGATTTCCTCCCCACATATCCTGGAGTAGCCAATGATATGTGGTAAAATACCTAACTTTTTCCTGTGCCTTAAAGACACTGGCTCAATATTTTAGGACAGAGGCTGTGGCTAAGGTGGTCGAACGGGGTGTCTACCAATCGGAAGGTCGTTGGATTGATCCCCAGCTCCTTCAGTCTGCATGTCAAAGTATCCTTGGGCTGAGCTTGATTTACTTCTAATCCATGTATGTGCGTGTGTGTGCATGTGTGTGCGTATGTGTGTTAGATAAAAAGCATTTAAGAAGTACTGAATGACTGTGTGTGAGATTGGGTGAATGAGAACTGTGGCAGAAAGTGCTTCAAGTCCTCAAATTGAGTAGAAAGCTGCTATATAAGCACTGTTCCATTTACCATTTACACTGAACCTTGGTATATATACTCATTTACAGAGAATGCTCTGAAAGAGAGAAGATATACAGTGAGTGGCAGTTCTTTTAGTGAAAATACCTTATTGATGACGGAGGTCAAAGGAGAATGGCGAGGCTGCTTAAAGCTAATAGGAAGGCAACAGTAAATCAAATAACCACTGGTTACAACCAAGGTATGCAAAAGAGCATCTGTGAACATACAACACACTGAGCCTTGAAGCAGATGGGCTGCAGCAGCAGATGATCACACCAGTGTGGCCTCACTTCTTAAATCAATGCTCCAAATTTAATTATAGAAAAAAAGCAAGTTTAAAAATCACCAAACTGTGACGGTTAAATGACGCATACAAGTCATCACTCATACAGTCCTCTATTTTCTGTGATGTGCACAATCACAGGGGCCAGTGCGGATCCCCGGCAGCACTGGGTGAGGATAGAGCGCACTGTGGCACGTGTTTTCCACTTCAGATATACATTGTTCCTACTTTCTACTCATTGTCTTCTGTCTCTATTCTGCCTGCTCCTCTATTAGATCTCATCCTTTCTTGTTCCAGAGTCCTCTCTGTGGCAGCTGAAGCACTCAATATCCTTTCCTTCTGTGATATGAGATACGAGTTTGCTTTTTAGAGCCGTTATTAAAGTGCACTGTCTATCTGTGGAGCTTTCATTGTGAAAATGAAGGATGATGGGGAGGTTTTCTTTTGTCAGGACCGATAAGGCTGATGCAGAAGAGTATGTTTACCAACACAGCAAAGTTTCAGGGTAATTTTATTAGAGAAAGATTATTTGCACATGTGTGGTGATGCAGAATCCATAAAGAAGCTGTCATCCTTCTTTGACTTTCTGATTTAATCAATTCCAGTTTCACAAGGAGGAGAAATACGGGGAAGATTTACCCAGTAATATCAAAGCCAGTGCATCTTTTATTATTATAAAGGATGTGTATGAATGTTCTATTTCTCTGATGGCAACCTTGCATTGTTTACATTTCTGTGTTCTGAAAACTGTGAATTGCATTGTTAACATGTGTTTTACTTCAGATCATGGATTCTACATTGCACTGCGTCAACCATTCACTGAAAGATATTAACAAATTCCCTAAATTCTCTTTCACAGCAACATGTTTCCAGCCAACTTGGTCCAAGCTACATTTCAACAGGTGAGCTCAAGTGCTGAAACAGCAATGTCCCTTCATATTCTCTATTACCATACATTTCTTGTTTGTGTCCATCCTCTCTGCGGGAGAGCGTAAACATAAATGAGCACGTTTCAGTATCATGTAGGAACATTTCTGTGGCTGTCACGTTCACTGCGCTCTGTTTTGGTTTCAAGTATCGAACCCAGAGAGTCGCAGAACTCATCCCCAAACCGACAGTCGCTCAGCTCCTGGATGAGACAACCACGCGCAGGGTCTATATTTATGGCATCCAGGATGACAATGGCACCGACACCCAGAACTTCTCCCTGGATCTCACACCGCCTCCTGACGTCATCGTGAAAACATCTCCTGGCACCAGCGAAGGAATGAACGTCCTGGGGATTGTTATATTCTCTGCAACCATGGGTAGGTGTAGGTAACGTCAACAGTACACATACATAAATACATATAATACATATATTGTGGCATAACTGAAGTTTAGTTAGCTTCAATTTAAACTGAGCTGTGCAGAGAACAAAAAAATGTTTTCATTCTCATTAGTGAACACTACTGAAAACATCATTCCAGATGTATGGGTGATTAATTATGCATGCTGCATAATTGTTGTTCTTTTGCCGTGCAGGAATAATGCTGGGAAGAATGGGACCCAACGGAAGTGCTTTGGTCAACTTCTGCCAGAGTTTGAATGAGGCAGTTTTAAAGATTGTTGCCATTGTCATTTGGTAAGAGCAGTATTACAGCAGTATCAGGGTAGTTTTTAGTACCACTATGCTTGACAACATAATGAGAAAAAACATTATGGGAAAGGTTTGTGTTTTCTCACCTTGTTCTGTCTGCTTTGCCTCCTCCAGGTACTTCCCCTTTGGTATCGTCTTCCTGGTGGCTGGAAAGATCTTAGAGATGGACGACCCTTCAGCCATGGGGAAGAAGTTGGGCTTTTATGCCATCACTGTAGTAATGGGCTTGGTGCTGCACGGCCTGTTCATCCTCCCAGCCATGTACTTCTTCATCACCAAGAAAAGCCCCATAGTTTACATCAGAGGCATTCTGCAGGCCCTGCTCATCTCTTTGGCCACCTCCTCCAGGTAAAACATATCAGTTTGTACACCTACAGGTCCTATATTGTCATTATAAAGCTCAATGGAACAAAAATACAGCAAAAGTATCACCCTCACTCATGTTCCCAGTACCTCTAACTTTAATCTTTCATGTGAATGTCCCAATACAGTAAAAAGCTCCTGTGCTATTAACACATTGTGCGGGTCATGTGGCTAAAATTACAAGTAGATTTGACTGTAAGCCAATAGGCCCTGAGCTGTGTCAGCATTTTACTCCTTGGGGACTATTAGACTTTTTGTCCCATATAAACTCAGCAGGCTTTTTTTCTTACCATCATCTTATGGGACATATGTGAAAAATAAATGGTCTTTACTATATGTAAGTAATTTTAGAAACAATAATGTCACTGGATAAAAGCAAGTCTCTTAAATACAAAAGTGCTAAATATAAAATGGATTTTATATCCAGTCACTCAAGCTTCTAATGGGGTTTCTCAGAAAAGGAAGGTAAAAGCTCCAAAAATTCTGTGGTAATGTTCATGCAATCAGGATATTTCCCAGAGAAGCGAACAATGGAGACCACCAGTTAATCTTTATAAACTTCCATTTATAGTCAAGCAAAAACATCAACACCAAAGAGAGGGCCAAGGCTAAAGAAGAAATGCTTTTATGCTCTATTAGGAGTGTAAATGGAGGGAATGAAATGGATGTTTGTCGGTATTTTTCTTTTTCTTTAAAACCCATCATCGTATTCCACCTCAGGGTTTTCTTTAATGCTGTGTTTGCTGATAAATTTCTTTTCAACAATGCTGCAGCGTGTATCCTCTCACTGTGTTTGCGGCATGTTAGTCCTCAGGTCGATGGTGTAAAAGAATGTTTAGAATAGCAGGGAAATCTTTTTGGTATTTGTCCTCACTGACGCTAACGATAACAATCACGCTGAGCAGCAGTCACATCAGGGGCTGTAAAATCATTAAGTCAAGCCAGGTTTATTGAATCTAACTTTGGTGCCTGCAGAGGATGACCAAACACACAAAAAGAAGGAGCTATAATCCTAAACACTTACATGGAATTTGAAAATAAACCAGGCAAAAAGCAGCTGCATTGTGTGTCTTAGATGTGAAGTGTATCCTTATTATTTCAGCTACAATTCTGGTGGTGGTCTGAGAAATGAAAGCATTAAAACTGCTCGCTGGCTGCAGGAAAAAAGAAAGCAAGAATTGAATTTTACTTC
>VUQJ01018805.1:8171-20843 GCA_015108635.1 Andinoacara biseriatus | reverse complement strand
GAGTGACCAGAATGGACAGGATTAGAAGGGGCAGCTCAGGTTGAGCCGTTTGGAGACAAAATTAGAGGAGCAAAGCTGAGATGAACGATCCATGGAAGGAAGATATTCAGAGGGATGGTACAACAGAGGAGAATGCGAGAGATAGGGTGAGATAGAGGCAGATGATCCACTGCGGTGACCCCTAAAGGGAGCAGCAGAAAGAAGTAAACCCTCACTGCGACTCTCCTGCCTTTCCTTCTCTCTTGCTGCCTCTGAACATGCCTTCACCCTCTTCTCTTCCTTTGTCAGAGGCGGTCACTGTTAACCAGGGCCTCAGCCAATCCAATGCAGAAATCCCATTCTACTTTATTTCCATGTTTGATTTGGTAAATACTTTACACCAGATGCCCTTACTGATGCAGTTCTTCCCATTTACCCAGGCTTGGGGCTGGCACTAGAAGTACACTGTCTTGTGGCCTCCCCTTGGTTGGGTTACCAGGTGGTATTGCATGATGGCTCAAACCATGACTGAGCCTCCACCATGTTTTACCAATGGCTGGAAACACTCACTGTTGTATCGCTCTCCTGACTTTCTCCATACAAAGGTTTCAAATTTTAAATTTAAGAAACACTTTGAACAATGATCAGATCTCAAATGGGGAAAATGATGCTGGATATCTACATTGAAATGGGCTGAGTAACGTGTTAGGAAAGAAAGGATGCCACATTGTTTGATGGAAATGAAAATTATGAACCTGCAGAGGGCTGAATTCAAAGACACCCCTCTAGTGCACCTGTTGTTAATTTCATTAACACCAAGGCAGCTAAAACAGATTAACAACTCCCTCTGCTACTTACCTGACCGGATCAATATCCCAGACATTTAACTGTGTTGATGCTGTACTCTGATTAAAAAGTGTTCCTTTAAAAAATTTCAAGCAGCGTTATCTTTGACATTTTGTGCAGATTCAACTAAAGAAACAAGAAAAAATTATATTTTTGCAACAGGCTGCTAGTAACAAAGTGCAACACTGATTCATCCCTTGAATCTGGCTCTTTGGAAACTAAATACAGTGAAATAAGGGGTTACGCAAGACTTTTGCATAGTACTACATGCGCTGCCTTTTAGGAACTGCTGTCATCAAGATGTAGAGTGCATTGTTCACTAATCGAAACAGTTCGGTCTCTGGCTCCTCTGAGAGCTTTCCCCCTAAACTGCCCCTGTTATATTAACTGGTGTGTGAGAATGGGTGAATTTGACTTGTACTGTAAATAAACTCAATAAAACCATAAAATCCTGTTATCTTGCATTAATCCCAGAGTATTCACAATTTTAACATCTGTCTCTAGGTCAGATTTTTGCCTCTTGTGATCGTTGCCTGTTTACTGAATGATTCTGACACTTTTTTCCATTCTCTTGCCCATTAGGTGCCTCTTATATGTGAGACTAAACCCATGATAAGCATCCAGCAGATGATGAACTACCAGAACCAGAAGAATGGCTGCTACCAGCCACCTCCACCAGGCAGCAAGCAGGACCACCTTTCCCCAGACGTGGCTCGCCTGATCCAGCTAGAGGAGGGGATTCGACCTGTAGAGAAGAAGAAGCATGCTCACGCCTCTCATCACAAGAGAGAGCACAGGGACAAGGACCACTGTTCCATTGACATGAACGGACTGGAGACCAATGTGTAAAAAACTTGCTGCTCTGTCAGGGTCTACAGCACATCCGTGGATGCAAAACCAGCAAGAGTGGACAACACATTAAAGAACTGAGGTGACCAAGTTCACATGCTTTTCCCCTCTAATGAGAGAAGCTGTGAGTAGATGTATGCAGAGGGGGAAAAAAAAGACTTTGTTTTTCTACATAACCCAAATAATGACCCACATTTGATTGTTTATGTTTGTGTGCATACATATTTATCAGATATATACATTTACTGGGTAGCAGCAGTGGCAGTGTGCTACACTGGACCTTTTAAACCAAGAGCAGATCCTGCATGAGGATTTCCTATTATCAGAACTTAAAGGAATGGAGGACACAACAGCTAATATCAGGTATAATTAAAGACACCTTTTCCTCTGTGGACTGCAGACAAAACAAACGGATATCAGCTTCTATCACTTTCTATTCATTCGGATCTGGTTTGTGTTTAGCACAATATTGCTTTCGTTTTTTTACATTTCTCTCTTTTTTTTTTTTGTCATTGTGTTGTTCATGATGAACTCGGGCAAAAAGTTCCCTGTTTGGTACGTTTTTCCAGAGATTCAGTGATGCAGTGAAGCACACAAAAGGACAAAGTGGAGCAGAACAAAATTATTCCGCTACAGCTGTTATACGAGCGCACAAATGCATGAGATAAGTGGATAAGTCCACACTTTAGCTACCTTTTGCGTGGGAATTTGCCCAACCACTCTACATGTGTTTTGTGGATTTGTAGAAGGCATTCGACTGTGTTTCCTCTGGGTGTCCTGTGGGGGGTGCTTTGGAATTATGGGATATTGAGTCCATTGCTGTGGGTTTTCCAGTCCCTGTACAGCTGTAGTGAGAGCTTGGTTCACATTGCCAGCAGTTAGACTCGTTCCCAGTGGGTGTTGGACTTTGTCAACAATTCTGTTCATCATTTTTCATGGACAGGGCGTTGGGGTTGGTGGCCTCGGGATCTCGTTTCTGGTTTTCACAGATGATCACAGATGATGTGGTTTTGACCGTGACCTCCAGCATGCACTAGGGCAGGTCACAGCTGAGCATGAAACTGCTGAAATTAGAATTAAAACCTCCAAGTCTGAGGCCATGGCACTCAGATCGAAAAGGGTGGAGTGCCCACTCTGGGTTACGATGAGTTGCTGCACCAAGTGGAGGAGTTTAAGTATCTCTGGCTTTTGTTCACAAGTGAAGGGAGAGTGGCGGGTGAGATTGGCAGATGAATTGGGGCTGCATCAGCAGGTTTGCCGACGCTGTGCTGGCATCCTGAAGACAGATCTGGGCGTAAAAGTGAAGCTATTGATTTACAGGTCGAGCTGGAGGCAGTTGAGTTGGTTTGGGTATCTGATTGGGATACCTCCTAACTGAGGTGTTTTGGGCATGTCCTACTGGAGGAGAGGAGGCCCTGGAGAAGGTCCAAGACACACTGGCGAAATTATGTATCTTGGCTGGTTTGAAAACTCTAGGTTGCCCTGATCCCCTCCTCCTCCTCTCCCCAGAAGAGCTGGAAGAGGTGGATGGGAGACGGAGGTCTTGGCGTCTCTGCTTAGGCTTCTGCCCCTGTTACAAACAGCAGAAAATGTCTCTTTTGAGGTTAAAATAACCCCACAAAAACACTGTGATTCTTTTCGCTGTCCCACATTTTCTCAGCAGCACCTTTCCTTGCACCACTCTTCTCTGCCTTGTTGTCCTGAGTGGGTCCTCATACCTCATACCTGCAGTTCTGTGCATTCAAGGCAGAATGATGATGGAGAGCACACTGAAAATAAAGATGAGTGTTTGTCCTTGTGTTGAAATCATGTCACCTTGTCTTTGCACCCCACCGTATTTCCTCTTTGCCTTAAACAACCAAAGGAGAAGCAACTGGGACCAGCACGCTACAGATGTACGCTGAAACAGCTGAGACAAGTCAACACAAGTTAACAGTTCATTCGCAAACTTTCTTCATATAAATATGATATATGCTGTACATGTATGTATTTAAAGTTTTTTTAAAAAAATGTAGATTCCACTATCATGTTAATATGTTGCAGAGACTGCCATTCTGTATTTGTTTTAAAGAAACATTTCAGTGTAGTCTGATATTTATCAAGTGTACCAATTCTGTAAAATGGAAAAGAAATGGGAAAAATATATCCAAGAATTTGACCTTCAATAATGCTTGATTTATTTTTTAATAGCCTGGGAATGTGAGGTATTTTGCATTTGCTATATAGGACCGCTAAAAAATAAAAAACATTCAGGTAATTCAAGGACAGAAAAACGCAAGGAAGAAGTTAAAGTATTTAACTGCAGCATCTCCAGGCTATTTGCTCTTTGTCATTCCATCTTTTCACGTTCCTGCCTGTTTTTTACGGTCACTGTCAAGTGCAAAAAGCCCAAAAAAGGTAATCTTAAAAAAGGTATTGCCTCCTAAAAGTATAAAATGCAATCATTTACTTAACGTGAACAAATATCCTACATATGGGTGACCTCAGCAATGGAAGCGTCGTGTATGGGGGTGTTTGCTCCCGTGGCTTAGGTCCAAAAAATGAGAGGGGTCTCTTCCAGCTTTACAATAGCCCAAGGACTCACTGAATGGCTGTTGAGTATGATTATGATGTAAATCATATGCTAAAACCTTCACAGTCACCAGATCTCACCTGAACTCCTGTAGGACCGACTGTCAGCGCTCTCCATCATCATCATCATCATCATCATCATCATCATCATCATCATCATGAAATGAGGCCACATCAATACCAAAGATCCCTGAAACTGTTTTTGTGGTTCACTGTGTCTCAAAATGTTTTTTATTCTTTAATTTGTCCGCTGCATGTCACAAATAGGCAAATTAATTGTAAACTAAAGTAAATGAGAAGACTGGGCCTTCATTTATCATGCTAAAAAAACTAAGAGGGAAAAATGAGTTTCACTTTTCTGACTGTGCATAAATTTAACAGGAAGTATTCATCAAAAGTCCTCTGCTCCCTTAAATTTAATGCTCTTAAACTTATGGAAGCTACACGGGTGTCACAGTGGTCTAGAGATGAGCTTAGTTTCTTTCAGTACTCAACAAGAATTTTTTTTCCCCCCGTGTCTGCCCTCATCAGTGTGAAATTAAATCCCATTTCATGAATACTGCAGACAAATGTGATTTTTGAGCATCAGTAATTTGCAGTGTTTTATTCCTGTTTATATCTTAAATATAAATGAACAATATGTTCAGTTTTTTTCTTCAAACATCCCCAACTAACACTTAAAAAGTAGTATATGTTTAACAGAGGCTAAATTGTACTGATACTGCAAAAGTGCTGATACGTTTACAATTCCCTCTAATTGGGAGTAACTCGATAAATGTGTCATATTGCACGAAGTGAGAAAAGTACTTTGCTGAGTGTAATTCATACAAGTTTGAAAAGTGCTGAACCTGCTTTCAGCATTAAAGCAGCAGATTTAAAAGTACTTCCAGAAGGACAAACTGGGAGCAGGAATGGCTTATTGAGATTTGGATAAAATCTCCATATTTATTTGCACCGAGGCACTCAAGTGGCTGTCAGTGTAGAATTGAATCTAGGCCTTTAATAAGCCAAAGAATTAATTATCTGTTTCCTTAACTGTTTTAAACTATATATTTGAACTTTTTTTTTGAAAGTGAGGAAGATATACTTTTGACTTTTTCAATGATTTATTCAACATAAATATTTTTCTTTTGGGGGAAAAAAAATCACATTTATCATTAACCTGTTAAAAGGTCCACTTCTGGTTTAACATTCTGCCAGACAGCCTCCAAATTATTTCACATAATTGGAGACATATTTAGATTCCTCGCCAATTGCTGCGGCATCCAAAACATTTTCTCTGAAGAGGGCTTTTCACATTTTGGCACGATGACGCCAGACACTTCAGTACCAAAGAGGAGAGCAGAACTTAGACATGAGAGGTTAAATAAGACCGATGTCACTCCCTGAGGAGGTTCTAGTCATTGGCACCTGCTCATGAAACCACGGATTCCAAATTTTATTAATGTGAGGGTGTAGCCATGAGTTAAAGTGCACTGGTGTGTTCTGGCACCTTCAGTGAAATGAAATCTAATGAAATTAAATAAGCAGATCGATGCGTTTTTAATATGCTGCAGCGTGACGTTGCTTAAAACTGAAAAAGTAGATCCTGCCTGCACAGTCTGCACGCAGCTTTTTTTCTTCTTGTCCCTGTCATGTGCCGAAAGGCAACCTTGGAGCTGAAAAATAAAGTCAACACAGAAAGTCTAGCTCCTCTAAGTGCCACATAAGGCTGGTTCTAAGAGAGAAGCAGAGCTCAGATCAGACACTCCCATGTTAAACTGAATGCAGCTTGCTAGCGTTAGCTGGTAAACTAGCATTGCACCCCTTCATCATTATAAGGTCACTTCTGGCTCCAAAGAAAGCTCCAATATGGCAGCAGCCAAAACACTAAAGTTGAATTTTCAAAATACAGATTCCAAAATCAACAGGTGATGTGACAGTGCCTACATCCTTCTTTTACATACAGTCTATGCTTCATACACACGCGTGTCAATAAAGTTGGGTTTGCTGTATTTCAGTATCTAGCTGAAGCATAAACGGAGTCATTTTTTATATGCGACTGAAATGAAAGCTGATTTGGATCGTTCTTCACAATGACTGCACAAATAAATGCCCAGCGGTGTTCCAAGGTGGCTGTCGACTAATGAACATGCTTCTGAAAAGACTATAACAGTGGTCAGCTGATTCCTCAAAGAATAGTCACTCAGCAGCAGCACAATCAGCTGACCACAGGAAAACACATCTACTGGAGCTAACAAAAAATATTGTGTGAATTATTTCTAAGTGAGTCTTCCTCCTACACTGCTACGCCACATCTAATGGTACGCCATTAGACGTACGTCAAATCCCATTTTAAATTGCTGGGTGTAGCTACCCACTTGTGCATACAGTATACTGGTGTAAGTGTTTAAAATAGGAATCGTTTTCTATGTTATTTGTTGAGTTTACTAACTTTAACATCATTCATAAAGAATCATTGTAGTATTCACATACTACAGTTCTTATTTTATGTTTACCTTGCAAGATGTTGCAGAGGATGCGTAATCACCTTGAATCACACTTGCCTTCGAAGCATTCCAAACTAACAATCAAAAACAGAAACCTGTAGGCCCAGAGAACAGCTTTGTGCGGATGGTGAAGTGCCCTACACGATGTAATTTCTTTCGCTGCTCTGCTGATTTGAAGAAAATGCTCTGAGCACGAGCAACAGGAGCAGCCTTGGAGCAATGCTCGCTGATAAAACATCACCAAGGCAACCTCGCAGAGCAAATTACAGGAATTGTGTGCAAATGCCAAACAAACGATCAGGAGAGATAGGCCGAAAGGGCAGTGTCCATGATGCACGAGTGTATCAAATAAAGCTTTACCATGTGGCTCCATGAGAATTTGGGTAGTAACAGAATTTCTCTAAAATCTTCCACAATAATGGATATGAAATGTGATTAAAGGGTAGGATATTTAGCTCTAATTCAAACAAAAATCTGCTGGAGATCAAACACCAGAAGGGCTAGAAGGCCATCAAAACAAGTAAAATGGATGGATTAGCCATAAAGCCAAGTGAAGACCTCTGGGAACTACGTTATCAAAGTCCACAAATAGAAGATGTCCTCATGAGTGGAAGTACAGAGAATTTATCTGAAGATGGAGGCACTGCTCCCGAGACCAGGGGGAAAATACATATATATATATATAAATGAAGCTGTGCAGGTCTAGAACAAGAATCTTGGCATAGAGAAGACCCAAATTAACTTAGCACAATGGGAACAGTAGAGCGGACAGGACTCAGGAAATGCAATACAATACAAAGATCCTTCCTGGCTTTATATAATTTCTACTCTACTCATTCTTCAGCTTGTTTCACGGCTTGAAGTCCCCAGCCTGTTCATCATGCTGTTGCATACACAGACACTGGTGAGCTTTAATTTTCACACTGTACACATGTAAAACCAGACCTTTGCTAAATTGATGGCTCTCATTCAAGTACAAATACAGCATGTCCAATATTAACTTTTACTTTCTGGAAGCAAAGGTTGCCTTGGCAATCTTCGGCAAGTTGACTTGAGGCAAGCCATGCCTTAAATTCCCCAGCTAACACCCTTCTGCTTAACCTCAGCCCGCCCCTTCGCCGCTCCACCTAAAGACCCATTAGCCCACTGCTCCTGGTCAGCGAGAGAGGACAGGACAGGTTACGCAGCTTGCGCAGCAGCTGAATGTTACCATTTGCGAGACAGCCACTTGGCAGAGGGACCACGTCAGGAGGTGGGGGTGAGCTGGATGTGAGCAATTAGGAACACAGCAGAAGGGCACGCCGTGGTGGGCGGAGGTGAGGGAGGTCAATGGGGAAAGATCAACTTGAAAACAAATGGACAAATGGAGGGGAAACGGGAAAATAGGGAAGTAGGACAAAAGGCTGAGAAAATGAGGTCACAATATAGAAACGGATTCCCTTTGTTTTCAGTGGAAAGATGTTACGTGTGTGAGTGTGATGATGACAGTGAGTTTTGAAAGCCTTGTTTCAAACATATAGATTATTTTGGTGCATATGCCCTAAATGCTTTTTTTTAACCTCAGAGACAACTGGATACACACAAATAATCTAATCATGTCTTTCTTTTTAATATTTAACTATAACAAAATTATATAATGTATGTAAATTTACTCATCCAGATTCTACTACAAGTTTCATACATCAGGAATTAGAAGTATTGTATGGTAAATTACACAACGACTGCATCAGATGTTAAAAATTTTATTTCATTTCAGAAACTGGATTTTATTTACAGATGTAGATTCTGTGCAAAATCATTTCTCAAAAACCACAAGTTCAATTCTTAAAGAAATTAGGGTACATTGAAACTTTGAATATAGAATTATAGAAAATTAAGGAGCAGCATGTTAGTTTTTCTTTTTTTAATTTGGACTCCTAAAAACTCACTGTGGATAGTTCATATTTTACATTAGAGTTAAAGAAAGAACTGACATAACCAGTCCAGAACCAAGCAGTGTGTTCACATATCAACTTTCTTCAAGACCAAGCAACTATTTGTATTTAACAAAACATCAGTTAGTTCAATTCAACACGTAGAATTCATTTTTACTACAAATTTGCCTGAAACATTAATAAGAACACAGCCAAAGGTCTCACAGCTTGGCCTTGCCTGGTGCAATCTGGAGGTTCTGCAGCTTCATAGCCATGCCCATGTTCCCAGTGACCTTCAGCTTCCCCTTGAAGAACGCCTGATGTTACAGGAGTTAAACATGAGAAAAACATTCACTTTCTAATATCACTTAAAAAGCACTGGCAGGTCTTTAATAATTTTCCAATTAAAAACACTGTCATAGTCATAAAAAATAAACATTTACAAGCTCAGATCTGTAGTTTCTGGTTACATAGAAGAGTTTTTAATATTTTTGCCAGTCAGCATACGTATGATCTTTGTGGGAGAAATCAAGCCCACCCGACACCTGTTTTTAACTTGTGTTTCACTGCACACTGGTCAGTGTGCAGTAGGCAGCAGTTCTTTATATACAAAAGGCACAGATGTCTAATTGGTGGGTGGATATGGCTGCACTGGAACAAAAGCATTAAACTTTTAAACTGACAGCAAATATTCCCTCAGTGTGAATATTAAATATGAGGCAAGCACTCCATACCAAGCTGCTAGTGAGAGTTCAGGAGTGTTTAAAGAATTCCCCTGAACACCGCAGATTCAATTCTGTAAACAAACTGTAATCAGAGAGTGTAATATTTGACCCATTACGGGCAACAGACAAGTCTCAGTGAAAACAAATTATCTCTATGGCACAACAGATGGGAGAGCCGTCCTAAATACCTCAGGAGAACAGACCATGTTACGTCTACTGTTGGATGACAGTCTGTCGGGTAGACACGAACTGAGGGAATTCAAAGTGCGTTCTTGGGTTAAAACAAACCCACAGGGTGCGTGTTCCCGTTTTGGTTCCCTTCCACTGGGGGCTGATGTAAAAGCTGTCAATCAAACTCTGTTGTCCAATTATGGCCCACTCATGTTACGAAAATAGGACAGCAACCTCCTTGCAATTTGATTTGGGGAGGTTTGTATAGCTCCCCCCAAAATAAACAAAGTAGGTTATCTGTGTTTAATATAAAATTAGTTTGATGCAAAAAGTAAATAATTTAATAAATAAGCAATCAGGAGGAGGCAAGTACTCTTTCACAGCACTCCTGACTTCACTCATGCAGGTCAAACAATCTAATTTTATTGTTCTGTGCACCTGCCTCCAGTCACATGGTCACTGAGTATCTGTGCTGTGCCTGCTCACCTTAGGTTTGCCCCCTCTGTGGACTCTTAAAAGTCTGTTTATTTGGGCATTTCAGTAACTTTGAATGCTTTTGTTCTGCCTTTGTGCAATGCTTTGATTTTTGATTCTTGTTCTTCTCTTAAAAGAGTTTGGTTGAATAATTTAATTAACTGCAGTTTTGTTATGCAATTTATTTTGTGCCTTTTAAATTCTTTTATATTCTTATTGCCTTAGATTATTTCTGTAAAGCACATTGCAACTCCAATGGAAAGCACTATATAAATACTGTTTGCCCAAATAAATCAACTTGCCCTAATGTTAAAAGAAAAACAGAAACGCAGTCTAAGGCGATTCACAGCATGATTTTTCTGAATGTAAACTGCTTAGATGTTACACTTTCTTCAAATGTGAACCAAAAACATGTAGTTACTAGATAACTGCACACACCGTTTGTGGGTTCAACTTTCCTGTCATCAAATCCAGGACATCCTCATCACTCATGGACACTGTGCAGTCTGCCTTTATACCTAAAAGAAGACATTAAAAGATACATTTAATTATCGTGACTAACTACATTTTAAATGAACCAAAACTTAAAAAAAAAGTCTACATACAGAAACGTCTGACAAGTGCTCAAATGAAGAAAACAGCACAAAAGAAGCATGCGAGTCTCCACAATTGTCTTAATTTCTATTTAGAAATCAGTGCTTTCTAACACTCTACAGAACACACTTGCCTCTTAATAACACAAGGATCTGAGCACAAAGTTGTCAGAACATGCAGCGCACTGCAGCCGCAGTTAGCTGTGTGGCCATAAATGCAAGGCCAAAAGTGACTATGTTGGCCATCTGCGAGTCAGAGCTCGGCCATCGAGCACTGGAAGAGGTTTGATGAGTCATACTTTCTTTACTAAAAAAGAGACAGCAGCGCTATAAAAAGGAGATGCTTTGAGGCAGCGTAGTGCCCTGAGCAATGTTCTCCTGGGAAATCTTTGCTCCTGTCATTCATGTCCGTATTCATTTGACCACATTTACCTCTTTATGGCCACTATATTCCCTGATGGCAGCAGGATAATGCACCCTTCCACCCTGCAAAACTGTTTAGGGAGGGTTTGATGTGAAGGTGTTTGAAGGTGTCTTAATCCAATAGAGTGCCTGTAAGATGAGCTGGCAAAAGCACGCCCAATCCACAGAGGCTTCACCTCACAACTCAGAGGAGCTCAAAACAGCAGCACATTCTTTGAGTCGGTTACCACAGGACACCTTCAGAGTTCCTGCCTGGAGGCAGGAGGCTTTAATGACTGAAGCATGCATTCAGTGCAATCTGTTTCACAGTTCAGAAAGCATTGTGGCTCATGCTTCCTATATTACTTATACTACCTAAATTTTTACCTTTTTTTTTTTTTCGGCACTGTGTTAATGCAATCCAATAGGGTTAGATGAAAGGATAAAGCTAGAACAAAATGTAATCTTCCTAAATAACAATAATGCAATTAAACCCTAAACAACTCTACAGTGAAACTGACCACACTGCCTAAGAATCCTCTTTTGTCGGCTTTTTAAAAGATATTATTAGAACTTTCTGAGAGCTGCAGCATCCTAAAATAAAGAGAACAACAATGAACTCAGTAATGTCAGTCAAAAACAGCACAATAGTCTGCTCACATTAGCTCAATGAGTGGGCCTACAGACCGCCAAGAAAACCTTCACATGTGCTGGCATTAACAAGCCTGTTTCTAACCATTCGTCACTTCAGTTCTTCATGTAGAAGAGAATGAGATCTTTGACTGTTGTTCCAAATTTTGCTCAGAACCTTGAGTTTTCAAACTACTGCAGTAATGCTGGACGATGACAGGGGGAAAATACTGAAACCTTGCAGTGGAACAGCTTGTTCACTTCAGATTTCCCTGAACATTTCTTTCTATTTTTGAAACATTCAGTCACATGAACGGAGAGTGGTGATTCAGAAATAATGGCTTGGAAGCAGAAAACATTACAGGGGAGTCTGCCAAATAACGAGGTGCCCATTTGGAGGATGTGTGCATGCGTACGGATGCTACATGCGAGTGTCTGAGCAGAAATCAGCCTGTAAAAAGGCAGAATGCAACTCATCTAGCAGGAAATCATTTGCCCTGGTTGGTTCATTAGCGGACCTAACAGATTATGGAAAAACATTTTTCCTTTGTTTCATGTTTTCATGTGTCCAACATCAGCATTTGAATCCAATGATTTTAAACATTATAGTACTAAAGAACATTTTCAGTGTTTCAGCTATTTCATTTATTTCAGCACAGTATTGTGGTAGTTGTTCACAACTGCAGGGGTCAAATGCAGAAGCATGGAGCAAATGCAGTCCAACTTCTAAAACCAAAATACCACCAAATCACAGCCTTTCCATTTTACTTCTGACACCACTTTGCAATCTTGTGACTTCCAAAACAAAGGCTACAACTGTATCTACCAAAGATTAATAGCTTTTTGAAACCTCTCCTTATCTTAGGGTATGAAACACATGAAAAGAAAAGATGTGAAACACTTTCACTTACAGCCTGTCTGGGACGCATTTGACTCCCACAATGAAGACTGCGAGACGAGTATCACAAGTAAGAAAAGTGACACTCCTCGGGGGGGGAAAAAAAAAAAAAAAAAAAAAAAACCCACATAA
>VUQJ01018798.1:14092-24941 GCA_015108635.1 Andinoacara biseriatus | reverse complement strand
TTTTATGTAACACCGTTTGTCACCACAAGATGATGCAGAAAATCAAAACCAACAGTCTGCACTGCTCTAACATGAGAGGCAGAGGAAGCAATGTGGGAGGACAGGGATTCAAGTGAACTGGATAGCAAACAATCAAACACTAGCAGCCACGTTATCTCTTCATTTCATATTCATTAGAGCTATACATATGTGAAAATATCAGCAAAATGATATGCAAATGAATACAATTTTTGTCACACATTCTCACCATTATAGCAGATAAAAGCACGAGAATCAGCACAACCAACATTCATCAACCTTCCAGGGCTTTCAAGCCGTGCACAGTTCTGAAGATAATTGACTCTAGATTCAGATTCAGACTCAGATTCAGCGTTTCCCCATTTTATCCATTTCATCTCTTCATCATAGATCTCCACTCCTGGCAGAGACCAGTGCCACCTCCTGTTTTCTTTTCCTGAGATGCTGTACAGCCCAATCCAGGCTTTTCCTTGATTCTCTGTAGATTCTGTGTAGAGTCTCTCCATATATGTCATGTCAGGCACTGTGGCCAGGTCTGTATATGTTTCTCTACAGTAGCTCTGAGCTTTGTCCCATGTTTTAGGGTCTTTAATAAAGTAGTACTCATAGTGCTGGCATAAAAACAAGGAACACTGACCTAAAAACAAAAAAATATACTATGTTCAGAAATGTACTGATGGCAAGAATATTGTTAATAAAATTATATCAGGAGGGCAGAGATCACATACAGACTACTCACACATACCTTTGCATATGAATTTAGCTTTAAATACTATTACTTGTTAAGTTTTGTAAGCAGTGATAAAGAAACACTGCACTAATCTGGAGGGATTCAAATGTGCAATTTTTCTGCTAAAATGATCTACTTACCCATTAGAATGAGCAGGAAAAGCCTCCAGTGCATCTTTGCTCTGTTTGATTAAACTATTTTATTTTCACAAATGGAGAAAATACAGTTAAACAATTATCAGAGTCAATATTATTGAACCATTTTCATTAGTATCCAGAATGCAGTCTGTTCTAAGGAAGCACAGTAGAAGATGGATGGAAATATAAAGAAGAAAATAGTCCAGATGAAATTAAAATGACTGAGAATAAACAGGAAGCTGAAACTTTTTGTTTTACTTTATAAAAGTGTTCCCATATTGTCACTGAGTACATAGTTATTACACACTTTGAACATTCATCTGACAGTTTTCATTCATTGTGTGAAAATATAAACAGGAACAACAACAACAACAAGTGCAGATAAAAATATGATCAAAATATTATAGGTTGTGACCCAGTTTCTTTCATTACATTATAAAAAATACATTGCTATCACAATTTTAGAGATTATTTACTTTAACAAAAGCTGATTTATTGCGGTAAAGTTTTAACTTACGTCTGGTTATTCTTCTGTCCTTGCTTCCCCCTGATGCCTCTGCGTGTTGTGCTAATGAAAACTGCACCCAGGAAAGTACCCCATCCTGCTCCAACAAAGAGAATTCTGTTGGATGCATCTGAATATTCAAACAAGAAGTCAAAGCTGGTCGTATTAGAGGTAATATAATAATATTTACATTATGTCATGGAAAGCAGGCTAAACAGCTGGCTTGCTTTGAAACAACCAAACTAAACGTATTTCTTTAATATTTGAGACTTATTTTAAAGATTAATTTCACATTCAAAGAAATAATAAGTTCAACTTTGAAGAAGCCTTTGCTAGTTGTACTTTATAAAAAATGATCCCTGTCCCTGTATTTTTTATTTATTCGTGACTTTATTTTTTTTTAAATTAAACTCCACGTTCATGCGACTGTTTTTATTCAACTTGTGTTTGTGTCAGAGGAATACGCAGTACGAATACTTAAGTAGAATTTTCAGGTATCTGTACTTTGAGTATTTATTTTTCTGACAACTTTTCGCTTTCACTCCCTACATTTTTACACAAATATCTGTACTTTCTACTCCTTACACTTTCAAAACAGACTCGTTACTTTAAGACATCTAAGGGAAGTTTTTTTTTCTATTTCCGATAACCGCGCCTTCAAACATCAAACCGATTTGAGCCTAAATGGCGGAACAATAACACATAAGAGACAATCCTACTGGCGTATCCCCCTTCACTGGGCCTTATCCCATGTATAGATTAAAGACACCAACGCATACAATTTCTGTATCATTTATGGCGCTATTGTCAGGGCTTACAATGGTGATGAGTGAGTGAAAACTTTTGGCAATATAGTAGCGTGGATTATTATATTAAATAAATACCAATTTATATTCTATCATTACAACCAGAACATGCGTGAACTGCATCACTGGGTCCAGTTTCACATCATCAACATCAACTACTATGAAATCATTTTACTGGAAAATAATATTGTGTTACACAGGTAAACCCGGTTTTACCATTTCATTGTGGCTTACCTGTTATACTTGTTAAGTGCGATTTCTTAACCTAAACAAGCTTTCAGGTGTGAATCATGTCAGGTGTACACATCACCACTCTGCATTTATTCATTAATTATTATTACTCTCCGGCTCTCTTCCACAGTGTGTCTTTTGTCCTGTCTCTTTGCTCTCACCCCCAACCAGTAGGCAGATGACTGTCCCTCCCCGAGCCTGGTTCTGCCGGAGGGTTTTTTTTCTGTCAAAACGCAGTTTTCCTTCCCACTGTCGCCTATGTGGTCGTTTTTGATTGTTGGGGTTTTCTCTGTATTATTATATGGTCTTTGCATTACAATATAAAGCGCTTGAGGCTACTGTTTGTTGTGATTTGGCGCTATATAAATAAATCTGAACTGAATTGAAGCCTTCGTCTTTTATATCGTGGTAGAAAGATTAAACAAAAAGAGAGAACCTGAAGTCTGAAAGTTGCTTCCCGAGAGGTTCCGAACAAAGCCGAAGCTGACCCCGACGTCGTGACGCTATCAATGAGCGACGACAGCCTTGATTGTTTGTTCAAATCGTGGCCAGACAAAACTCACTTTGTTATTTAACCGACAAGGTATAGTAGAAATATGTTCCTTGTATATTTTTTTGCTATGGTTTGGCTTGTCAAATCCAGAAGTCTTCGAATAGGGACTCGCAGCTTGTTCTTTGTCTTTTTGCGCCCCCCAACTTCCTCTTGAAAATGGAGGAAATGTGTGTTGTCGTTGCTTTGTGTTTTCGCCTGTGTTTTGGTTGCAACTCGATGACTGCGCTCGCTTCAGGGGAAAGTCAAACTTGTGAAGAACTTTGTGCAACATCAATATGCCAGCAGTTAAATAATCTGACGGTGCAGTATAATCCTGAATGATGTGTGGACCTGCTCCGTTTGCGCGGTGCCGAATCTGAGACTGTGCCAGCTAACAGGGTAGTTTTAATTTCATTTAGTAATTGAAGTCTGCCAGGCATTTGCAACGACAGTAATTTCTCCCTGTGTAGTTGTTAATACATATCACGCTGAAAGTCGTCTCAAAGCCAAATAGTACTCATTTTAAAAGGTTGCATTAACTTTAGGAGAACAGTCGCATAAAAATATCAGTCATGTCCTTATTACTGCGTCGCCGCTGTGTGTGTGCAAAAACTAACTGCGGGCTATAACAAGAAAATAACTGAATCCTGTCTGAACGGTAAACCACCTGTTAATCAAGCGGAACGGTAGATTGATGCTTTGCTATCAGACTGCCGTTTGAATGTCAGTGATATATGCTAGTTCTGTAGCGCAGAACAAGTCTGTTTTCTTCTTCTTTGGGCTGCTCACATTAGGGTCGTCTGCCTTCATCTATCCCTAGCGCCCTTCTCCCCTGCATGCCCACCTTCACTACATCAATGAACCTCCTCAGAGGTGAGCTCCATATTCGACGTTCTTTGTCCAATATATCCAGTATTCCTCCTCTGTACATGTCCATTACCTGTCATAAACCCTACTCTTGCCTCCACAGTCCTGTCTTTCCCTTCTCTCCTGCCTCCAAACATGCCTTCCCCTTTTCCTCTTCCTTTGTTTTCATTCAACAGTAGCATAATTTCCTCCAGCACCTTGTCATTGTTAACCCAGGACCTGATCGATCCAGTATGGAAATCTCATTCTTGATGATCAGCATGTTTGATTTGGGAAGGATTTTATGGCGGATGCACTTCCTTCTCATTTCCTTCCTTCCTTCTCAACCCTTCTCATTTATCCAGGCTTGTGACCCCATCATTGTTGTGTTTAAGTCTGTTTTGATTGAGTTTAAACACTTTTTCTTTATAGCGTCAGGAAGAGACATGGGCCAAGCGTGATCTTAAGACAACTGTGTTGATGTTGACACCTCCCTGGAGATTGATTAACATTTCAGAGTATGTGTGTGAATGTTCAGCTTGTTAAGCCGTACCTTACTAGCATCATGAATGAAGCACAGCTGTAAAGTTACTAGAATGCAAACTGTGTGTTATGTTGTCACTGAAATTTGCATGCTTTCAGTTGGTGATGAAGAAAATGTTTTTATACTTGATCCTAATCTACTACTAATCTTTTTTTCACTGCTCAAATTGTAACTACTAGAGCACAGATTAGAAAGTTGATCAGGGTATTTATCACCAAGAATACCTATTAAAAAAATTAATTTCACTTCAATCTGGTGACAAACTAAAGTGTTATCTCCGTTAGTAGGCTATAGGACAATAACTGTAATCTGCATTTGTACTGCTGATATAAAAGTGTTTGTTGATGGTATGCCTCATACATGAATGATCACAAAGAAACAGACTCACAGTTTTTATGTCGCTGTTTATCTTTCTTTTTTTAGAGACGATGGCAGTATTATAACAGAGAAAATCGTGCAGCCTGACACGTTCATATCTGCTGTCATCAATACCATCTATGGTTGGAAAGACTTGAGAACAATGGCAAATGCACTTTCTGGAACGACGCTTGAGGGAAGCGAGAGGATTAAAAACTAAGGAAGGCCAGTGGACTGTCATTCCAACCAACCAACCAAACGGGAGGCGAGCACAGGAGAAGCAGAGAGGAGGTGTTGGGGATGGGGTTAAGTAGCCAAAGGAGGACGTCATGGTTCACAGCGGCTCTGCTTCCCCAATGAGCACAACACCATCAGCATCACCTCATTTAACTACAGCACCTCCTATAGTTCCTCCATCTGGAGGTACTACAGATCTAGACCTAACACCGTCTCCCACTAAACTCCTCTCTACAGGCCTTACCTCCAACTCAGATCCAAATCAGCTCTCTGCTCCTGCTGATGCAGAGCAACATGTGGTAATCCCAGCACAATCTTTAAGTACTAAGACACGTCCAGAATCAGTCTGGTCCTCTACACATACTCCAACTCCTGTTACTGGTGCAGTCAATGGCCGTACATCAGGCAGGAAGAGGACTCCTAAGTCCTGTGACTGTTGTGGCCCCAACAGTACCGGACACAATGTCAAAACCTCAAGCAGGGGGAGGGGGAGAGGGAGGGTGGCTGGAAGGGACCTTGGGGTTATTCCTAAAAGGAAAGTGGACCAGTTGACGCAAATTAAAAGCTTCGATTTGACCAGGGAGAAGGTAGAGGAAGTAAAGAATGAAGATAACATGCATCAGAATGTGCCAATGCCTGTAGTGGTCCCCTTGCAGGAAGAATCCATAAGGAACTATATTGCGCCAGAGAAAGGAGATTCACATAAAAAGGAGGATGCATTGATAAAGGGCTCAGGGTTTTCTGATGCAGTAGAGAAAGGAGGTGGGGATTGCAAGAGTGCAGATGTGAGATTAGCAGGTACTGTAGACAGGGGATTACTAGTGGTTAGAGGTCAAGGGAGGGGAATGATAAAAGCTACAAATGCATCGAATACGGAAGGTAACGCTGAAATAAAAAAGGGTGGTAAAGGTGGTGCTAAAACTGAGGCCATGGTGCCGCCAGCGGTGCAAAGGGAAATGCAAGATGCGCAGATGCACCATGGAAACCAGAATGACCCCAGTTCAGTTAATTACCTAGTTAGAAATGGAGACATGGTAAACCTGTCTGACACTGATGGAGAAGGAGAAGAAAATGACATGATTTTGACTGAACCTGGAAATGTACAGCTGTCCATCTCATGGCAGTCAGGTCCTGCTTCAAGATCAGGAACACCTCAAGACCGTGACTCTGAGATGCAGGTGGACCAAATTTCTGACAGAACAGACCCAGTTTTGGTACCCATAGCACTGTCCAATGGAAACATTACCACACCAACAGACCACAACCACAAATCTACATTTATGGAGGTGGAAAGTTCTCATCCGGCTATGGTTTCCCATCCAGACTACTGCCCTGTTTCAGTGAGCAGCATGCAGCATGGCTCGGCATTAAGAGACCACAGGCTGTACTGCCAGCCTGGCACCTGGGAGAAAGACCAGATGGATGGAATGTTGAATGAGAATCAGTCAGAAAACAGAGATTTGAATGGAAAGATGCAGAGTCAAGAGAGTCTGGAGTATCTTACTGATACTATCCATGGTAAGATATGGTTTAGGGTACAGTCCCAATGCATGCCTCTGCATGTGTCTACTGTCTAGTAAATGATTGATGTTTTCCACACAAAGAAGCAACTGCTGAGATGTCCAAAAACATTCATGGTCATCAGTAATCAGTAATTTCCACAAATTTGATCTAAACTCATATTTGTCCATAATTAAACCTCAATGACATATTTTCTTATCCCTTAGAAAGAGAGCAAATATTGTACATGTTGATTTGATTGTAAAATAATTTATGTAGCTTTCTGTTGAACAAAAATGATAAAGCACAGTTGATGTAGGAAAAGTGAAAGTTCTGCCTAGGATTATACAAAGATTATGAAAAAACAGCAGTACTATTATGTATTATGCAGTATTATGTGTGCATAGTATTTGGAATTTTTGCAGAAATACAGATGATGTGTTGGGTGGATTTCAGCAAATCTGCATGTTTCATGAATCAGAATATCGATTTCTCTTTTAAAGCCTTGAGGCAGTATAAATCAGTTATTGTCCCAAGACAGTATTTTGTTGACATTACTGATGTTTGCAGGTGAATTAATAATGTACAAAATTTCAGTTTGGTAATAAATGAGGAAGAACTGTATCAGGGATTCAGGATTTGAAAAAATCAGCAGTTTGAATTTTGCTGGATTTAAGACCAGAAAAAATGTAGCATTCCTTCCATGTAGCAGCACACTGAAATCCCTTTAGATAAGATCACATGTCTGTATTATTTATTCTTGGATAAATAAATGCTGGGTCAGATAATAATTTCAATGACAACGTCTTCTGTTTTAGAGTTTCTGGAGAGCTTCTATATCAAATATGGCAGTTTCATTCCTCTGAGTGAATCTGATGTCCAGGAACACCTGAAGAAGGAGAGCAAGTGTGACCTCAGCAACAGGTTGGTACAGACGCCCACACACTGTATGATTTCACCTGACTGACTGTAATTGATGTAGAATTTACCTGCAGTGAGAAAAATGTAAACCACATCCTTCACTGCGTCTTTATGAGCTATGATGAACATTTGAAAGTTTTTATCATTTGCAGTACTGTGCAAAAGTGTTGAGCTACGCCTCATTTCTCTGTATTTTGCTTCCAAGGAGCCAGACCTTCCTGCAATTTTTTTTAAAGTGGTCCTGAACAATAGTTTCTCAGGCTTTCAAAAGATCTTTAAAGGTTTTCCTTTGGACATTAGCTGCTTTTTCACTCATTTCCAGTCCAAGTCCTTGTAATTTCTTTGGAATACTTTTTTTTCGTTTGTTTGTTAAGCCACTTAACACTGACCTCTGAATAATTCAAGCATTAAAAAAAAGCATCTAACTAAAGGGATGAACCAATGTTTGCCTACACATACAAGATAAGTTAGCAAAAAACAAATTTAAATTGTATCTTTAGACACTTTATTAGCAGCCTGCCTCAAAAACATGTAATCTGCCCGTTTCTTTATTTCAATCTGCAAAAAATATCAAAGAACACAGTTTGAAAGACATAAAAAAAAAACATCAGATGAACAGTATCTGAGACTAATGTCCTTAGGAAATAGGAAAAAAAAAATCCAGCAAAGACCTGACACAGGACCTAAGAGATGCATCTGACCCTTCAGTTGTTCCATCTGCTGTTTATCAGAAATGGTCTGAGTGGAAAGGTGGCTGTCAAGAAACCATTCTTAAAGAAGGGAAATGGGCTGAAAAGACTGAGGTATCCCTCAAGAACATGACTGAAGGTCAGTGTCAACTGATCGGATGGAGTGATGAATTCAAATTTGCTTTTTTTGGTTTGTTTGTTTTAATCATCAACAGTATGTACAGAGGAGGTCAGGAGAGCAGTACAACAGTGTCTACAGCCATCTGTAAAACAAGGTGGAGGCTCCATCGTGGTTTGGGGCTGCATTTCACTCAGTGGAGTCTGATTCACCATGCAATACCATCTAGAAGTTGTTTAACTGAGAAGGCTTATTTTTTCCAATAGTCCCAGACACACTGCCAGTGCAGTAAAAGCATACCTTAATAGTGATCCACTGTGTTATTCTATCAGTCATGGATTGACCTCCCCAGAGCCCAGACCTCAACATTATTGAAGCTGAGATCAACTTGATGGTGAATAAACCAAAATGCAGCCTTGTCCTTCAAGAACCCTGGAGAACTGTTCCTGTGGACTACTTAAAGAAATGACAAGAAAGCTGTCTGAGTTAGTCCAGACTGTGCTGAAGAATAAAGGTGGTCATACCAAATACTGACTTTAAAGCCAGACTTGTACAAACTCTGTATTTCCATGTATGTTTGCACTTTTCAATAAATCACTGCACCTGGCTCAAGACTTTTGCACAGTACTGTAGAAACCTGTTAAATCAGTGTACATTCATCAATAAAAGGGAGAAACATGGTGGGTGATTGTGATGCTTGATGTCAATCATTCCTGTTTCCATAATGTTGTACTTGTGCCACAGGATTTAGACTAAATCAGTTTGGAAGCAGAGCTGCCTGAAATAGAATCAGTCTTCATCGGCCTCTAGAAGTTTCATTTCTGTTGTCTTTTTTTCAGTGTTTTTTACTCTCTTACCGGTGGCCCAACTCAATGATTTTCTGAGCTGTCATTTTCCCTTAAATGCCTATAAAGATCGAATAAACAGATGAGGCTCATATACAGAAATTTTTTCTGCTCCCCCCCCCCCTCTCAATGTTAGTGGGCTGGACATTAAAAGGGAGATGACTCGGTACAGGTCGGGGCTGGCCTCTGCTCCTGTTGCAGGCTTCATGGTCATGTATAATAAACACACACTAAGGCTGGAAGACCTCAGCACGCTGGAGGAACAGAACTGGCTTAATGATCAGGTGAAGAAAGAATCCAGTGACAAAAGTTCAATTTGTTCATGCTTAGTGATGTTGAAATTGATGTTTGTGTCACACTTTTGTTCCCTTTTCTGCCTTCAGATTATCAACATGTACGGAGAACTCATTATGGAGGCTACGGAGCACAAGGTAAAGCTGGGTGTGTTTGTAGGGTGTTGCTAGAAGATTTCTTTGGCATAAAGTATAAAACAGACCTATTATAGATGTGTAAAAATAGACTAGAAATGTAATCATTCACAGAATGTTTCTGAGGTTTGTTTTTTTTTAATATATTTTTTATATGTTTCTCTCTCTCAGGTTCATTTTTTCAACAGCTTTTTCCATAAGCAGCTTGTGGCCAAAGGCTATGATGGTGTAAAGAGATGGACTAAAAAAGTAAGGACTTTGACTGGTTTTGACAGTTGCTTTACACTTCTCCAACTGAATCAGTTTCTTCTGGTGGCTGCAGGAAACTGGATTAAATTGCTTTGGATATTTCTGTGCGGTCTGGTTGCCCCTATTGGTGACTGTAGCTGAAATACCAACATGATTTTTGTAAAAGGTGGAATATGGTGTAAAATGTCAAACACAGAGGGGAGCGATTTGCAGACCCTATCATGCCTATATTTATTTGAAAATAGTGCTAAAAATTTTAAACATTGAAACTGAGGATTTTTCTTTTTTATGCACTTGTCTTATTTATTTATTTTTTTAAATATCTTTCTAACACTAATGCTGCGTTCCTTTTAGCTCAGCTGTTTTATGTTGTAGCTGGGAATGATGTCACTCATTCCAGTAGTAGCAGGCAGAAAAGAGGGGGGGAAAAACAGGCTTTGTTTTGCTCTCCAGTAAGGTAGAGCTATTCCAGCCAATAACAGACCAATGCAGTACTTGCTTTTTTCCCTTCACTTAAAAATACATCTGAAGCAAGTTCACGGATTCTCCCGGCTTTCCGCTACAAATGGATGGTTCACCCGCTCCCTTATTTCTCAAGGGGTCACCACAGTGGATGGACCAACATATATTTGATTTGTCACAGTTTTTTACACCGGATGCCCTTTCTGACACAACCATCCCATTTTTTTGCACTTGGGACCGGCACTAGTAATAAACTAGCTTGTGGATCTTTTGCATGTTAGGTGAATACAGTATGAGGGGGAAAAAAGTTAAATTTGTGGTTTAAATGATTTGTAAATTCTTGCTTTCACAGCACCTCTAGTTTTTTTTTTTTTTTTTTTTTTTTTTTTTTGTTTTTTTTTGTTTTTAAATAAGTCTGTATATACAATGAAAGTGAGTCAGATAAATTTTCAGCCACTTGTCAGACCTGTAATGCAATTTGTAGTATTATTGTTCTTTGTTATAGTGCTGACAGCCTGACTTTTAGGTTGTTCTTTGACTAAATTAATATTTAATATTTAATGACTGTATTAGGCTTGTTAGTTACATGTAGTGTTTTCCTTCCTGAGTAAGTATGTGTGTGTTTAATTTGTGGGATCATTTCAGGTCGACTTGTTCTCCAAGTGGCTCTTGCTAATTCCCATCCATTTAGAAA
>VUQJ01018795.1:2155-12207 GCA_015108635.1 Andinoacara biseriatus | reverse complement strand
TGTGAGTGTGTGTACGTGTGTGTGTGTGTGAGATTGTGCATGTGTGTGCATTTGTTCTTGAGTAGAGAAAAAAAAAAAAAAAACCCGAAAGGGAGCATGTGCACATTTGATTGTTCCAAGTATTTTCAGCATGAATAGAAGCACGTAGCCATGGCAGAGAATTACAGAGTACCGAGAAGTATGACGAGGATGTGTTTCTGAAATGGTCATGGGATCACATTCTCAAACAGGATGGAGAATTGGATTTTTTTTGCTTAATGATACTTCATAGTGAATGCACTTTTTCACTTCATTTGAGGGCATTTGTGGCAGCGGGCCATTTAAAATTCATTAAAGCTGTGTAGCCTTGTAAGAAGGCTTATGTCGCGAGACCACTTGTATGTTACATTTGGAGTATCTCAAACTTTATGAGCCCCCACCCCCACCCCCCTGCTGTCTTTGCAAATGCCTGATTATAACTGGAGACAGTAGCAAACGGATTGAAAAGGATTAGAGCAATTTTGTCAGATCCTTAGACTCCCACTGAGGGTACATTAGACTTACTGTGAAAGTTGAACCTGTAATTCAGAGGATGACGCGCATACACAGTTGCATGCATACACCCAATAGAATCATGTCGATTCGCACACTCGCACAGAAGTAGACAGACTTAAGAGAGGGAGAGCCAGAGAGCACACCATGGATGGCATTTATCCTCGCAGCCCACCACAATTTTCCATGCTCTTTCACCGTATGCTGTACATAATTAAATTGCTGCAATCTACAAGCCTCTCTCAAGACTCCTGCCTGTAAACAAAGCTTGCTAATTAGCGCACAAGGTAATAAGTAAGGGAACTCAAATAAGCTGACCCCTCCTCTGTGGTGATGACCTGTCCTGTATGTGCACTTCATGTCTTAACAGCCGGGCAGAATGCTGGGAGGGGCCACTGGAAAAAGACAGCAATCTGAGGCGGGTAGTTTTCACAACGCTGCCCCCCCCCAAAAACTTTTCCAGAGATAACATGTGCTAGCAATTACTGCTAAATCACAACTTGACTTACCTGATGATTTCACAGCCGTTGGGCTCCTTGCAAAAATGTAAGAGCTGCTTTGATTTCATATTTTGTCTTGACTTTTTGGGGTTTTGGCTCAATGCTAGATTGTAATAATTAGCCAGCATCAGGAAACAGAGTGATAGAAATAGCCAGTTTCTTTTTTAAAGTAAAAGAATTCCATCTCCTTGCGCCTATAAGTCCCACTCATTATTATATTTAGCTTGTTTTCTACTCATTTAAAACACGATGAGATCAAAAAACAACTGAAAAATATTGCACTTGTCCAAGAAAAACAAAAGGTCCAGCACAAAATCCGAGATGTGTTTGAAAGACAGATTTTTTTTTTTCCAGATGTTCACAGAGCCAAGGTGACAATTTACCCATCTTCAGCCTAGCCAACTGAGACTGGCATATATAGCTTTAACTTATGAGAGCGGTATCAATCTTCTTATCTAAGTCTCAGCGAAAAGCAAATACTCGAAGCCTGCTGGTTCTCACAGTGGGCTCTGTTAAAGCTGCTGCAGGTCGGCTGCGAGACATCATTTACAGTAAATACATAAAATGGTTCAAGTTTAAAGTTAAAACCAAATATTACTGATAAAAATGTTACTATTGAAAAAAAAGAAGAAGAAAAAAAACCAAATCAATTAATAAAGCAAAGCCATGGTGTTTAGATTACACATTATCCTTCATTCATCTGCTAATCTAGAAGTGTGTGTGTGTGTGTGAGAGAGAGAGAGAGAGCTAAAATGATATCTATTAGAAGGGAAATAGGAAAGCTGAAGAATCAGCCACAATAAGCAGATCAGTAAGAGATCAAAATAAAACTGTTAGAACACCACTAGTCTGGAGGGTTTATTTGGGGTTGTGATTTAAGGATTCAGCAGGTTGCAGAAGATTTTCAGATTTCTAATTGGGCTGCAGTATTCTTACATTGGAGAAAAGCTGCTCTAAGCATATCCAAGAGGAGAATAATTATTTTTACTTAAAAAAAAAAAAATCATAGTCTCAGGAACAAGCCTCATGTCCATTAGCAATATGAACAACCTGACAGACAGAGAAAAGTAATTAAAGCAAAATCGAAGCGTGTCTTTTCTTTTCTTAATGCAATCTCAAGGAATTATATAATAGCACGACAAAGGAGCATGCAACAACAGGCACATAAACCTAATCAAGTTTCTGGAAACCCTAAAGAAGTGTGTGATGTAAGCACATTTCCTATATCTGTGCGGCCAACACCTATACCTCTACACACATTATGTAAACTCCAGGGGATTTTCATGATGTGTGATGGTTTTTTTCAGTGTTCTTTACTCATTTCGAACTTGAGACACAGATGAACGAGCGTGGGATCAGCCACAGCCCACTTCAGTGCTTCACCAGTGCAATGAGGTTATCCAAGGTTACATGCTTTTTGAGCACATGTGTGCCAGCTTGGTATGGTGCTCACTGAAAGGGTCTTAGGTCACAGTAAAGAGTGTGTGAGAGGTGTGGATTTGTGGAGGGTGGGGGTGGGGTTCTCAAAATAAACGTGTGCTGCTGCTAGACTAAACCATCTTTTGTCATACACTTTTTTTGACATGACCTGTGGTCTTGTGGTTGGCTTTCCTGATTATGATATCTAATGAATTTCAGTTCCCTGCTTTTTTATGTATCTATTTTTGCTTGCTTGTTTTTTTTTGTTTTGTTTTTTTTTTTCATTTATCATTCTGTCTGCTCTAATTGAAAAATATACTTGGGGCACTCATTCGTTGCAGGCACAGCTTTCTCTGTGTGCCTCTTGTCTACGTGGGTGTGTTTGTGTGTATGTGTTTGTATATTCCTGTGTGTAGACAGTGGGGCACTGATGCTGAAAGATGTGTCCTCATTTTTGCATTACACTGGGCTCCTCTGGCAGCCATGTTGGGCTGCTCTGATGTCACATGTGTGCCACTGTAAAACATTCAGCTCAGACACAACAGTGTAGGGTGATCAAGACGCCGTGTTTATTCTCTCCGTTTCTCCAACCGTCTGTCAAACTTTGTGTCACTCTCTTGCTGTCGCTCTGTTACTCGCTGTTTTGCTAGGAACTTTTAATATACAATTTGCCACATTAACTCTTTTCTTTTCCTTGTCGTTGAGCATCCCTACTAGATAGTTTTTATGCAAAAAAAAAAAAGTGGATCACAGTTTTATTAGGTAGGAGTTAAAAAAAAAAAACACTTTTACACTTGAAGGTGTGAAGAGCCTTCCAGAGACCTAATCGCGTGTGTTTTAAATTTCTCTCACTTTCCATGCCCCTGTTTGATTGACACCCTTGATGCAGCTGTTATCCACAATTTTTTTTTAATATGTGCAGAACCTTTTCACTGAAATTGTCTTATGCAATATGTCATTTGTTTCCAGCAAGTAAAAACCTGCCTGCTATAACCCTGAAAAGAACATACTACCTTGGACCCATGTATGTTCATATTTGAAATCCTGAAATGGCCCTTGACCCTTAAAGTAGGGTCATTATCATCATTCATCTGGACTTTTTTTTCTCTAAATGTATCTAAAAATGACTGCTTTTAGAAGAACTTAGTGTGAGTCCTTGCAACATTAGCTACAATTTCCCAATTTCCAATTAGATAGCAGGTCAGTCTTTCAATAGCAGACCCTAAATGTTCCTTCTGATTTATTTTCAGATGATCTTGCTGGTCAGCAAGGCTTGGATCAAAGATTTATTGATTCTGTTGCATCAATTCAAACACTGTATTTCTTTCTTATATTGTGTCGAACTTCAATTAGCAAAAATCAGGGCAAAAATAAAGGCCGTAGTCAGTAGAACCAAAGGACTTGAATGGATGAGTCTCTTTTTGATACCATTTGGCACTGCTGACTAAGAATATGTGTAGACAGAGATCACAATACTGATATAAATGTGTTTGTTTGTTTTTAGTATTTATTTAGTTGCATTAGAAAACAAGATAAACACCTGCAGATTTATTATAAACAGTCAGAAAAATAAGTTAGTGTACACCTTCCTAGTACCAGGTTGGATCCCCTTTTGCCTTCAAAACTGCCTTAATTCTTCATGACATAGATTTATCACAGTGCTGGAAACATGCCTCAGAGATTTTGGTCCACATTGACATGATAGCATCTCCTGTTCCACCACATCCCCAAGGTGCTCTATTTGGATTGAAATCTGATGACTGTGGAGGCTGTTTGAGTACAGTAAACTCATTGTGATGTTCAAGAAGCTTCTTCGAGATTTGTGATATGGCTGGTGTTAAATGATGCACAATTGGTACTAAGGTGCCCAAGGTGTGCCAAGAAACTATCCCTCACACCATTACACCACCACCTGCCTGAACCATTGATTCACGGCAAGATACATCCATGCTTTCATATTGTTTACACCAAATTCTGACCCTACCATCTAGATATCTAGATATCACAGCGGAAATTGAGACTTGTCGGACCAGGCAACATTTTTCCATTCCTCTATTGTCAAATTTTACTGAGCCATGCAAACTGTAGCCTCAGGTACTTGTTTTTAGCTAAGAGGAGTGGCACACAGTGTGGTCTTCTGCTGCTGCTGTAGCCCCCTTGCTTTAAGGTCTGATGTGTTGTGTGTTAAGGGGTGCTCTTCTGCATACCATTTGTTTAAACCAAATACTGATAAATATCATCTGAATGTTGCAGCAGAAATCAAGACTCATCAGATCAGGCAACATTTTTCCAAGCATCTGTTTATAGCCTCAATTTCCTGTTCCTAGCTGACAGGAGAACCAGCCGATATGGTTTTCTACTAGCTCATCTGCTTCAAGGTATGCTCTTCTGCCTACCTTGGCTCTAATGAGTGGTTATTTGAGTTAGTGTTGCCTTCTTCGAAGCAGTCTGGCCACTCTCCTTTGACCTCTGACCTCAACAAGGCATTTTCACCCAGAGAACTGCCACTCACTGGATATTTTCTCTTTTTCAGATCCTTCTCTATAAAGCTTAGAGATTTTTTCTTTTCCCCCCTCACCCCTAGCCAGTTGTAACCTTGCTGGCCCTCACCGAGCCTTATTCTGCTGGAAGTGTCGTCCTGTTAAAAGGTAGTTTTTTCTTCCCACAATCGCCTAGTGGGGGAGGACCAACTTGTTAGAGTTTTACCTTTACTGTAGGGTATTTATCCTACAGCATAACCCATTTTGAGGTGACTTTTTTTGTGATATTGTCCAAATTTCTCTGAATTGAATTGAACTGAACCATGAACCATGCAATGTTCAAAGTCACTTAAATAATCTTTCTTCCCCATTGTGACCCTCAATTTGATCTTCAGCAGGTCATCTTGACCATGCCTAATGGACTGAGTTGCTGGTGATTAGATATTTACATTAATGTGCAGTTGAAATGTTGTACCTAATAAAGTGACCAGTGAGTGTACATCAGAGTTGCACGTATATTCTAATTTTGTTTACAGTGTATATGATGATAATTTATTGGAGCTCCAATCAGACCCTCATGAGATAACTAAGGGACAATCTCACATTTGTAGTTATAAATAAATAAAAAGCATTAATGAACACAAAAAATATCATCATTACTTTATTTCAAGACAGACATTAAATATGTTTAATATGTGGAAACAAACCACAAGTAAACTAAAATAATCTTTCACCACTTCATTTGCTATGTTTTTTATATTCTTTTATAGCATATATCAAAATGTTCAGAATCGCCAGTGATGATTCTCCATGCCCTGCTGATTCATTTCACTATCTCATGCAGCATGGAAATCAAATCATGCCTGGAACAAATGCATAGGGCAGATACACATACACTCATAAACATACAGACTTCCTCTGAAATCTAACCTAATAATAGAGCTTGCGTGACAGATGGTGATGCTCAGCAGGACATCTTATGGCCGGTGTATCCCCAGACAATGGTCACATTTAAGAGAATATCCAAAGAGTATCCAAGACAGGACAACTGGGCAGGTGGGAAAAAGTGGATTATATTGTTTTTTATATAAAAATTGGCCTTTCTGCAATTGATCCTTTTTAAAGAGTCAGGAAGATGTCATTAATAGTAAGAGCTTTTTCTTGCAGTTGATTTTGATTTTCGGTTTTAACAGACTGCTTCAGTTTTTTTTTTTTTGCATGGCAAGTAATTAACAGATGAAAAACAAATATTCACATTTGAGATGTTGAAATGAGATATTGTTGGTATTGATGATTAAATTATAACTGCGTGTTGACCTATTAAAATTGTTCTCATGCCAGTTCTAGAGTACTTGTTGGAAATGTGAGGAAAGAATAAAACTGAGCCTCTCGGGAGGTATGAAGATAACCACGAGGCTTTAGGTCATCTGGACAGCAAGAGAAAAGGATCAATAACTTGCACACTGCGGGGCTCCAGTTTTAACCAACTTAGGGACAATTACATAAATCTTGATTATTTGGTGCCCCGTCCCCAGAGGTGCTAGCACAGCAATGGTGACAAACCTGATTTGTACTTGTAAAAATAAATGATCGAAGTGCTTCAGATGCAGGGATCAACGATAAAACCATTTAGCCTCTTCAGTCAGTACACTCCCTGCCGTGGCACAGTTACAGTTTGTAAATGAGCACATTAGAGATGCCACAAACGCTTGTCCCAAGAGTGAACTGATGTCCTTGTCAAAGCAGTCACATGGCAGGACTATACATCCCTACTGCGAGGCCTAGGACAAATTCTGTTTCTTTTAATTTGTGTTCACTTTTGTGCAACACATGCACCTAACTTGAAACCCTGAAAAATAGTGTGTTGCTTTCTGTGCTGCTTCACCAAGAAAGCTAGACGCCAAAGTCAGTTCTGCTCTGTCCCTTGACATTTTTGGGTAATGTCATTGCAATCGACGGAATCACCAAACAGGTAAAGACAGGTGAAAAAAAAAATCTGCCTGAGCCTGTCAAAACAGACACTTTGTTGGCAGAAGATCAGTGTGTGTCAGTGTGAAATAATGTCCCTCAGGCTCATAGAAAATGGCCCAACAGTCACACTGTAACTGCAAGCCACTCCCAGTGCAAAGGGTTTATTAGATAGAAAATGTCCCAAAGACAGAAATATCACATGACAGTCATAAGTACAGTATACTCTAGCCGTGTGTCTCCACATACAAATGTTGTGGCTTAAACATACAAACACTGAATCATTTCTTGCTTTGTCACGCTTTCTCTTCCCTCCTTCGTTCCTGCGCTGCTTACGTAGCTTCCCTTTAATTTGGAAAACGGGGGAATTTTCGGTCTTGTGTCAGTATTTGTTCAAAATATCTCTGTCTTGCGTGAATAGAAGTCCGAGTTTCCTTAATGCTCTAACGTCACATTTGTATGTTGCTTTAGACTGGAACGGCCCGCGGGGCCCTGTGGTTCTCCAGTATGAGTTTGTTATTACTCAAAAATCCAACCTGCCTGTTTTTCTTCCCTTTTTTTTTTCTCATCCAAGGATTTACCTTGCTACAAAATGACAGCCTGGGAAGCTTATATGGCAACGTTGACATTTTAGAGTCAGTACCGCGGAACGGAGGTGGGATCTCTTTTGATTAGAACAGTGTCAGTTTATCCATATGACCAGGCTTCGTCTGTTGCCCTGCTTGAAAATTCGGGGATCAGACTATGAAATTGCACAGGATACTAAGATGTACTTTATGGTGGTTGAATGGGAATATTAATATTACAGCTAATCAAGTCTGTGTTATTTTGCTTCTTTTTTTTGTTGTTAACTTTTCCTTTACCTTTTCAGCCCTCTGCAGTTTTGTTGCCAACTCAGACACATTCTCTTTGCAAGCTTTACATTTCTCTGTCAGTTTAGCTCATTTCCCTATTCCTCCCCATCCCTGTGACTGTGCTTTGTCAACTTCTCTCTTGTTCTTTTCTATTTGCATCTTACACACACACACACACACACACACACACACACACACTCCCTTTCCCTATTTCCTCTCCTTTTATTCATTTATCTCACTGTTTCCACCCCAACCTTCTTTCACTTCTCTTAATTTAAAACTGTGCGTTATGTACCCGTCACTCGTCCATCTCTATCTTTTGAGCTTTCCTTTATGTACCTATAAGCAGTCATAGCAGTCATGTATATTCAAGGGTATGTGGGTTGATGTTTGGTGTGCACAGCCAGTCTAGTGTGCTAGTCACCAGAGTTTGGTGTGATGTAGTAGCCACTGCTACTCTTTGTTTGTTTACCTCCCACAGCCACTTGGAGTCCATTAGCAATGCCTTTGCCTCAGGAGGATTACACACACACACACACACACACTCTATATGCACTCTGTCTTTCTTTCCCTCAGTCTGTTTGGTTTTCACTGCGAGTACAAGCTAAACTTACAGGTATCCCCCTGTTACAGGAGTTATTTGTCAAAGCTCTTTGTTTGTTACTGTACTCAACCACTGGGAAATGTAAGAGTTAAGTTTATTCATTGCTGGCATCTTCTCCAGATGTGGTGCATGTGATTATGATATGTACATTTGTGAAGGTGTATTCATGTTAGTGTTTACCCCCTTGATGAGAGTCGATTATAATGTATGGAGTCTTACCCATAATTTAGCTGTTTGATTCTGGAAGGCAGTAAACATTATCCACTAACCACAGTTGCAGTAAAGTTGGAAGGCCTGTGCAGTAGATGCTTTATTCAAATGTTGTCTCTCTTACTCATTTTGATCGTACATAATTTTTCAATAAATGCTAACCACGACAACAACCCTTTGGGCTATATATTTTTTCTAAAACCTCAAGTATGAATGACTGACATTTATAGCCATATTTGTTCAAATAATTTTGAGCACCACCTCACAATTAGAACTCATGTTGTTCAGTCCTGCTGCTTTGCACTAGCTCTGATCTTTTGTACAGTAGTTGTTAGCATGAATTTGTGTTTCCAAAACTCCTCAACACATTTTTGCTCTGATATTGGTCTCCACCATCATGTCTCACAAAAAAGATCATTATATTGTTTCTTATATTGTCTGCTTTTTGGTGGTAAGATTTTAGCCAATTAAAGCCCAAATCACACAGTGAATGATTGGTAACCCTCTGGCAACCTCCAGGTGCTGTGAAAAAATATGTAAAATTTGCCAGCCAGTTGATGAGGGTTGCTGGCTGTTGCTAGGTGAAAGCAAAAACAGGGTGCTACACCAACAATCTCCTTGTGATTGTTTTGGCCACTAGCACGTTGCCGCTGTCGCCGCAGTTTATATGGAAGACGCTGACTTGTCTGTAAACACTCACTAACTACTATGTGACATTTGCTTTCAGATAAAAAGTTGTATCTCACCGCTGTAGGCAACACATTTTAAAAAAAAGATGCAACTTTTAATTTGAAGGAAAATGTTCAACTTTTCTGGTTTGTGTCACAATTTTCACAGTTTCACTACCATTTGGAGAGCAGTTGGCAAGTGTTTGCAGACAAGTCAACATCTTTTATGTGCAACTGCAGCAATGGGCTAGCAAACAAAGCAGTCGCACGGAGCAATTATCCATCCATCTTTTTCCACTTATCCTTTACAATATACCTTGTTGTGACCAATTTCACCACCTCGCAACTGCCACAGTGGCCCATAGTTGCTTTAAGTGACCAACTGTCTGTACTTCAAATTCTCCCCAACAGGGTTGTGTTCAACAAATCAGTTTCGGTGCAAAAGGGAAGTAACTATAATCAGCCAACTAAAAACAGTTATCAAAAATCAGTGTGTTTAAAAAAAAAGATGTCTTTATATTTAATTTTACTAAAGAACTGTGACAATGTATGATCAGACAGATATTTGGTTGCATCATCCCAGCCTCGTATGCATTGTTCTGTGTGACTTTTCATTTTATTTTTTTTCTTTGTCAGACCACATGTTACATTATTAGTGCATATTGAGTGAATACAAGTGAAAAGATACCAGACAATATTCAGCCCACAACAAATCATTTCATATTTGTCTCTTTGTTACATAACGACATGAATCATGGGGAGATCTTTTTTTTTTTCTTTTTTTTTTTTTTTTTAAAAAAATTGTTTTTTTTTTTTTT